>VYZT01036062.1:27413-109323 GCA_013400735.1 Pomatostomus ruficeps | reverse complement strand
CAGCAAATTGTGGCTCTGCAAAAAGGGCGGGAGGGTATTTAGGGTTGGGGCAGCGTTTCTTGGCTCTGCAAAAAGGGCTTTGGTGCCCTCGCTCCTCCGGGCAGCCCCGCTCCCTTCTCCCACTGCCTTTCCCTGGGAATTGTGTTCCCTGTCCCGGTGTTTTCCACGGGAGAATGGAGTTTTAGGTAGAGCACCACCAACAGAGGCAGCTGCCAGGAAGGAGGTGAAGAAGAAAACTGTCAGGACTTCTGATTCCCGGGATGTTTAAAGCCACATGGAAAAAACCGGGGAATGTTCGCTGAGTGATCCCCAGCCCAGAGGGTCTGTGAGGGTTCCAGCACTGTCCCGACAGCCCAGCTCCGGCTGGGACGGGCTGGGACGCTCACAGGGTGACATCTGTCCCCGGGTGCGGCGGGAACAGAGCCCTGCTCGGCTCCATCAGACCCTCGGGGAGGAAAAGCCTCGTGCTGTTCCGGGACTCTGCTCATCCCTCTGCTGCCTGCAGGTCTCCGGCAGCTCCAGGAAAGCTTCCAGAGGCTCCTCTCGGGCCGGGGACATCAGCCTGATCTGCGCTCAGGGCTCTCCAGGGAATCCTCCCTCCCAGGTATCAGGGAAAAGTGAGCTGAGCCATGTGTGGGGTCTGAGCGAGTCCCAGTCTTTCGGGGGGAGAAGGGGCAGCACTGGAGCATGGGCTTGTGAGGCAGGGGGAGGGGGGCTGTCAAATACTGGCCACTTTTTGCCCTGAAATCCGGTGTTTCTTGACCAAGAGGAGCACTTGGCCCCTCAGCTGGCACTGATGAGCAGCACGGTGCTGTCAATCGTCCTCAGAGCCCCAGGGCTGGTGACAGGATTCACCTTCCCACTAACCACACCTCAGGAAGGTCTGCTGCAGACCAGCTGTCCTCTCCTCTCCTGGGCTGGACACCCTTTGGACACCGGGCAGTAGCGAGTGTGCACCTCAGGCAGTCTCCTGTTTCTCCAGGAGGAATCCGGTGTGCTCCAGGAGGAATCCGGTGTGCTCCAGGAGAGCCCCACCGGGAGGGACGGGACATTCCAGTGGGAGCTGTCTGGACTTTTATGTCACAGGGGCTCTCCTGGCCCGGTGCCAGCAGCTGCCAAAGGCTGTGGGGGGAACCTGAGCTCCCAGAGCCGCTGTCACACCGGCCAGGTCAGCTCAAGAGGGTTTGATGCTTTTTCTTTTTCCGTAGGACAGAAAGCCTTCAGCGCAGAGGAGAGCCAAGGAGGGTTCATGTCTCTGAACTCGACTGCCTTCTCCCACCCTCCCTATTTCCTCCTGACCGGCATCCCCGGGCAGGAGGAGGAGCAGTTCTGGATTGCCTTCCCCTTCTGCATCATGTACGGCATCGCCCTGCTGGGGAACATCGCCCTCATCCTCGTCATCAGGGCAGACCCCAGCCTGCACGAGCCCATGTGCCTCTTCCTGGCCGTGCTGGCCTTCACCGACCTGGTCCTGTCCACCTCCATCCAGCCCAAAATGCTCAGCATCTTGTGGCTGGGCTCCGGGGAGATCGGCTTTCCCTCCTGCCTCACCCAGATGTTCTTCATCCACGCCTTCTCCACGGTGGAGTCGGGCGTGCTCACGGCCATGGCCCTGGATCGCTTCATGGCCATCTGCCACCCGCTGAGGCACTCCAGCATCCTCTCGGTGCCCGTGGTGGTGGCCCTGGTGAGCCTGGTGCTGCTGCGGGGGCTGCTGCTGGTGACCCCCGTGTGCCTCCTGCTCTACCACCGGCACTTCTGCCAGCACCTCGTCATCGCCCACTGCTACTGCGAGCACATGGCCGTGCTGAAGCTGGCCTGCGGGGACACCAGCCTCAACGCCTTCTACGGCCTGGCCGTGACTGTCTTTGTGACAGGGACCGACATGGCGGCGATCGCCGTGTCCTACGCCATGATCCTGTGCGTGGTGACCCGGCTGCCGTTCAGGGAGGCCCAGCTGAAGGCCTTCAGCACCTGCTCATCCCACGTCTGCGTCATCCTGGCCTTCTACACGCCCGGCTTCTTCACGGTGTTCGCCCACCGCTTCGGGCACGGCATCTCGCCCCCCACCCACATCCTGCTGGCCAACCCGTACCTGCTCGTGCCCCCCACGCTGAACCCCATCGTGTACGGGGTGAGGACAAAGAAGCTCTGGGACAGGGTGGTCGTCCTCTTCCGGTGCAAGGGAACCTGACCCAGGTGGGCAGGACTCATCCTGAAGGTCTTTTCCAACCTTTGTGATTCTGGATCTGCCTCAAACTGTGCTCATAATTTACGGTAAGTTTAACGAGAGGGAGTGCTGGGACTGTTCAGGGAGGAACCTCCCTCCCCACCCAGAGCTTAAGAGATCCATTCCTGCAGAAATCACTTGATTGTCTCCTCTGTTATCACTGTCTAGGAGGTTTCATCCATTGTGTGATGAAATTTGGCATAAAAACGTTCAGTCTGATTTCTACACCGCTGGGAATGCAGCACTCACCCCTCCCAGGAGTTAAAATCCTCACTGTTAAAATCCTTACACTATTAAAAAAGAAAAAATCCTCTCATGACTAATTATTTTCACTGTAAGGATGAGTAGTTCTGAAAGACCTTCCTGCAGCAGATTTCATCTTATGAAGAGCCTGGGTGGTGGCATTTAAAAGCCCTGTAGAAGCGGCACTTGGGGACATGGGTTTGTGGTGGCCTTGGCAGCCTTATGTTTATGGTTGGACTCGATGATTTTAAAGGACTTTTCCAATCTGGATGACTCTGTTATTCTGTGGGAAGGTGCTCAGATGGGGACGGTGCCCATCCTTGCAGAAGGAAATGGGTAAAATTCAATTTTAAGCATTAACCTTGTTTTCGTAAAGACGGCAAAAACCACAACTGTCCTGTGGCAGCAGATTCCAAATGTCCTGTGTGAGCACAAAGCCTTCCAAGGGGACCAGGAATCCTCACTCCTAGGAGCATGTTTGCATGAGCCCCTTTGACACAGCAGATCCGCCAGAAAAAAAAAAGAAAAAAAGAAAGAAGAAGCTCTGAGCGAGCCTGGGAGTCCTGGGAACCTTGTGGCGGGGGATATGGAGACATTCACGGGCAGCCTGGAGGGAAGGAAGGTGCTCAGGCAGCTCCTGTTTGGGTACGGACACAGAAATATCCACGTCAATATCCGCATTTAAGGCAAAGGGGTCTGGGCTTTTCTGGGCTGCTTCCCACACATCAGCTGTAGATAAATCCCAGAACTTTGCCCGTGCTGCTGTGGCTGCAGTGACGGTCAGTGATTTAAGGGAGGGGGCCCATGTCATGAGGAGCTTGTTGCCCTCAGAGCCTTTTTCTGTCAGTGAGAGCCGTGCACACCATTGATCCAAGCGGGGCACACCGGGGCTGACACAAACCGCCTTTGGCAGTGCCAGATGTGCCGTGATGGGATCGATGGGTCCTGACACCCAGCTGGGATCCTGCTTCCTGCAGAGCAGGGCCTTGCACCCCGCTGAGGCCCAGAGACCGGTGAGGAAGGACAATCCTTGCCCGTGTTTCAGCCTGGCCAGGTGGGTTAGCGGACTGGAATCTCTTCCCAGCATGCAGAAGAGGTTCCTGGGCAGCGCAGGGAGCTGCCAGAGCTCTCCTCTCCAGGAGAGGGTGATGTGGTTATTGTTCATTTAATTCCTGCTGGAAAACAGCGCTCGAGTTTGCACATACAGCCCTATCCACGTCCAAAACCCGCCGCCCTTGGGCTGGCAGATGTTCACAGCGCTGCTTTCCGGCATCCACAAGCTGCTGGGTGCTTGGCAGAGCCTCGCTGCCCTGCCCGGGTTCTCAGCTGCGCTCAGCTCCGAGATGCACAAACCGCCTGGCACGAAGGCGCTTCCCTCAGGCCTCTCTGCCAAGGTTATTCTTAATGAAGGAAAAGATCACCGAGCCTGAGATTTATTCACAGAAAGAAGGAGAATAGAGGTGCAAATGATTTATGATAATAACAATAATAATAATAGTAATAATAATAGTGGCAAAAATAGATCTGAAATGGGGATGAGCAGGGAAGCTGCTTCCCAGCCAGCAGGGAAGATGTGCTCTGCAGCACCTGCACAGAAGGGATTCAGGAATCTCCTCCATCCAGCACTGAACCCACACTCAGATCTCCAGGTGAGGGAGGCACCTTCTGGTTTCCAGGAGCTGGAGTTCTCCACACCAGGAACTGATCACACGGGGAAAGTTCCCTCTTGCTGTTTCAGCCAAGTCAGAACTCCAGATCCCCGTCCCCTCAGGGACACGGAGCTTTGCTGGGTGTCCTGATTGCTCTTTTATTAATTGGGCGGAACTCTTTCGCAGGGTGAGCAGGATTTGCTCATCCCAGGAGGGGTAGGAACAGCCAAATCAAATCCTGGTGTCTTCTCTTCCTTACACAAAGCTGCCATTGCTGGGAACAACCCAGGAAGCCTAAACGGGGGTATTCTTAGCAAATATCCGAGGAGTATTTGCTGAGAATACGGAGAAAAATAACAAAATGTACCTTAAACATCCCTGGTCAGAACAAGCACTGACGGCTCCTCAGTGCTTTACCTGAAAGGATTTTGCTGATGTGACCCAAAAATCAGACACTGAGACCCTTCCGAGTGTTTTGGGGTCGAGCACCGGGTTTGACAAATCTTCAGGAGGTTTCCCACACCCAGCAGCACCCAGCAGCACCCAGCAAGAGGGGTGAGAGGCAAGAGGGGTCCCCAAACTCCCTTCTCTGACCCTGCAGGGCTCCTGACCCCAGCGGTGCCCGGGTGTCACCAGCTCTGGTGGGGCTCTGGGCGTGCTGCTGGGGCTGTACAGAGCTGCTGCAGCAGAAGGAAGCACATCTCCCACGTGGGACTGAGGATTTAACGCCCCTGTCAAACCACAGAAGGCAGCTGTTATCAGCCCAGGGCCCGCCCTGGTGTCCTGTGCAAGCTCTGGGAGCTTCCCGTGCCCTCCATGCACTCCCTGGTGACCATGCAGAGCAAAATCCTGCAGCAATCCCGGTTTCCTCCTTCCCCCACAAAGGGATTTCATTAGAAGCGTTTAGCTGTGGGATTTGGGACATCCACGAGCGTGGGGGTCCCTCCATTCTCACCCAGAGCCCAGGACATGGCCCTGCCCACGACACGGGGTGCAAAAAGAGGAGCTTTAAGATCCTTCCCAACCCAAACCTTCCATGACTCTCCCGTTCCTCCTGCCGCCCACCTGCACCCTTTGCTGTCTCTCATCCATGGAAGGAAAAGGGCAAAGGCTGCAGTTGTGTCCCTGTTCTGTGTCTGTGCAGCACCTGGCACTGCGGGGCTGTGCTCCCAGGGGCTACAGGAACAGCAGCAATTCCCAGAATTTATGTCACCCACGCTGGCACAGGTCACTCCTGCAGGTCTAAGGCTCCGGCAAACCCAGAGCTTTTTGTTCCCCTTCATTTCCGAGTTTATTCACTATCCCAGCTGCTGCTGCCGTTGCTTTAACCCGAGCTGCTGCAGGTGCCAGGCATTTTGGTCGGTATTTATTAGGAAAATACACAGCAACTGCGATTCTTATCGGGAATGTTGTTATTGCAGCTACAGCTGTGAGGAGAATCAGGCAACGTGCACAAACCCAGCGCTGGTCTCTCCTACAGAGCTGTCAGCCCAGGGCTCCCAAGCCCAGCCCACAGCCTCCTCAGGGAAACGCTGTGCTCCGTGGAATACAAATCACAACGGAAAAGAGATGCTTAAAGGGCTCAGGCTTCGAATGCAGAGCGGTGCCTTTGGGGCTGTAAGGAAAAAATTAAAAGCGAGTTACAAAATGCCCCTCAAGCTGACACCAGTGAGTTCCTGATTTGGCCTCTGCTCTTTTCAGGGGCTGATGTGGGAGAAGTTAAACTTTCCCAGCCCCCAGCGTTCAAGGAACTCACACTCAATCTGCCCGTGTAAACGGGGAACTTGGCATTGTTTAGTGGAGGGCCAAACTCATCAGCATGCCGTGAGAAATGGAATTGGTGCGTTTTCAACTGCCCCACGCCTCAGACAAAGCTCCAGACATCTGCGCCTCCGCTCTTCACTCCAGCAGCTCAGTCATTAGCGTGATCAGTTAAATTAGCAGGCAGCTTTCCAGCGTGCTCTAACGGCCTTCAACGCGAAAATACAGATCTACGTACTCGAATCTGGGTGTGCAAACTCGGGCGTGCGCCGCATCCTCATCCTCTGCGACATCCCACAGACATAAACGGGTGGATTTATTCACCCTGTGCATCACCCACTGTTCTGGGCTGGGGAAATACGGGTCAAAAATGGGAGAAGCGACATCCTCCACCCCTGGGGCTGCCCTGGAGGGAGGCCGGTTCACTGTCTCCAGCCATGCTCAGCACAGATCACTGCTGGGGATCCGTCACAGACTGGACTCTGATCCCGGAGGGCTTTTCCAGCCTCACTGATTCCGGGATTCTGGTCACTCTCCCAGTGCAAAAGCCTTACGCTCCCTTCTCCACGTGCTCGACAAGATTCAAGCTTTCCCCTGGCAAAACTTTGCGGGGAGAGGGCTGGGAAAGGGCTGAGGAGGAGGAGGAGCGGGGTGACAGCAGCACGGCAGCTGCCACCGGACCTGGGCAAAGCAAGATCGAGGGAAATGTGGTGAAAACGCAGCCAGCAGAGTCCAGCAGCAGAAGGGTTTGGTCTCTGGGGTCACCGAGTGCCAGGGAGTGAGAACTCTCTGTGTTTCAGGTGAGCCTTCGGGGTGGGAGAGAGAAGCTCAGCAGCAGCTCAGGAATGTGACTCCGGCACGTGTCTGGCTCTCTGCCGCAGAGAAGCCGGGCTGGAAGGGCACTGACAGCGGCGAGGAGGAGGCAGGGGGCGGAACAAAGGAGAGATGAGGCAGATCGGCTCTGACGAGTCCCTCTGGGGTTTCCAACCTTCCTTTCTCCGGAGTCACCAAGGGATCAAAACCCTTTTAACATCCACGCGCTGTTTCTGAGGGGCTTTGCAGCGCTGCCGCGGTTGCCATGACATCAGGTGGTGGCAGTGGCACAGGGAAAGGTCGTGATCCTGTTCCCAGCCAGCCCTGGCACGGGCTGGTCCCCTCCCTCCAGCCTCACCAGCGGCCACATGGATCGAGTCCATCCCAGGACACCTGCCAGGATCCCTGTGTGCCACAGGCAGAGAGGTTTTGTGTCCGAACATCTCTGTGACGTAACCCACGGCGTCAAAAACGTCAAAAACTGCCCCAAACGATCACTGCAGGAACATGGGCTCCTTGGGCAAGTCGGGAATTTCGGCGCTGGTTCCTGGAGAAAACAACACCTTTATTTACCTCCCGAAAGCCAGGAAGCATCTTTTAAACATCAGAGCGAGTGCACTGTCAGCCCCGCTCCTTCCCCAGTGTCAAACACGTCCCAGGGGCAGTGGGATTGTGATTGCATCCCAACCCCACCCGCTCGGGCTCCTGAAATGCTCCGTGACGCTGCCACTCCTGACAGAATTCCCTCGGGAAGTGTAAAACCGTGCCTATAAATACGCGCTAAATAACCCCGGCAGGGGCAGCACAGAGCTGCTTAAGGAGTATTTTTGGCTCGTGCTAAGAAGTGAACTGGGGACTTTTCCCGCTCCTGCAATTTTGATAAGTGTGGGGATAAGGCCAGATAAAAATAATTACACCTGCTAGTCCCCTGGCTGCCCTGCTCCTGACTAACATTTGGATAAGAATCCCTTAAAAGATGCTGGGAGTTGCAGTCAGCAATAGATTTGGTTCAGACCTGGTTTAGAAAAGACAAAAAAATTTTTGAGTCCATCTGAATTGCACCATGGAGCTCTGGAATGGTGGGAAGTTCAGCCCAGCAGGATGATGGATTGTTCCCTCCTCTCACAGCACCACGAAACTGTGATGAATGAGCTGAGCATGGCGCTGCTCGGGAAAGAAAGGAAGGGAACGTCCACGACAACAGCAGAGAGTGATGACTGAGCAGATCTCAGGATTGCTCTTTGGCAAAAGGGGCAGGAAAAGGCGATGGGAATTACTGTGAAATTGCAGAAATGACAGCTGTGAGCTGTGCTTGTGATTCCTCAGCCTCCGGGAGATGGCTCCTCTCCTCCAGGAGCCCACCCCAAAAATCACAGGTTTGGGTGGGAAGGGACCTTAAACCTCATCCAGTGCCACCCCTGCCATGGCAGGGACACCTCCCACTGTCCCAGCTGCTCCCAGCCCCAATGTCCAGCCTGGCCTTGGGCCCTGCCAGGGATCCAGGGGCAGCCACAGCTGCTCTGGGCACCCTGGGCCAGGGCCTGCCCACCCTCCCAGGGAACAATTCCTGCCCAAGATCCCATCCAGCGCTGCCCTCTGGCACTGGGAAGCCATTCCCCGGCTCCTGTCCCTGCAGCCCTTGTCCCCAGTCCCTCTCCAGCATCTTCTGAGCCTCCCAGGGGTCTGAGTTCAAAGACTTTCTCCTCTCCAGGTGCAGCCCCAGGGATGGGCACAGCAGGTACCGTTCCCTGAGGGCAGCAGCACCTGGATCGGGGAATTCTGTGCCCGGATCCTGCTGGCTTCACCTCACCCCCTTTACTGCAGAGCTGGGAGAACAGATTTGGACAACACTCTCAGGCACAGGGGGGGATTTTGGGGCTGTTCCGTGCACGACCAGGAGTTGGACTCAGCGATTCCTGTGGGTCCCATCCCAGTCAGGATATTCTGCAATTCCGTGGCTCCCTTTGCCTGTTCCCAGGACCCTCCCCGGTGCCAGACCTCCTCCCCGAGCTGCTGCGCCGGGCCCTGCACTGGCAGCGATCGCACATGAGAGAGCACTGCAGCCTTAGGGAATCCCGGAGTGCCGCAGCCCCGGGAGCCCGGGAGTGACCCCCGAGGGATGTCATCGCGCTCCCAGGACAGCCCCGGCCCCCTTCCCCGGCACAGACACACGGACACCGCAGATGAGCCCAGGGAGGGGTTTATTTGTGGTCAGGGTCAGCTCCCCGTGCTCAGCGCCGGTGGTTCCTGCTGCTCCGGGGATGCTCAGTGGTACTTGCGGGCCAGAGCGTGAGCCACCACACTCACCAGCTTCTGCCAGGCGGACTGGCACGCAGGGGTGAAGTCCCTGCCGAAGTGGGAAGCCAGGACGATGACGAGGATGTCCCCAAGGAGCTGGAGGAGAAGGGAAGGCAGGTGGGGTCAGTGCTGCCGGTCAGTGGGAGCTGAGCTGGAGCGCCCGGCTGGGGCTCTGCTGTCACTGGGACCCCCTCCACCCCCCTCCTTTGGCTCCAAATCTTCTCCTTGATGTCTCCCTGGTTTTTCTGCTGCAGATTTCCCCCTCTCCCCAGTCCCTCTCCTTCCTGTCCCCCCCCCAGCCACCACCTGCAACCCACAGGTTTCCTTCTGCGAGGCAGAATTGCCCTCAAGGACTCTCACACCCTGCACACTCCTCCTCCTTTTCCTCCTCAGCTCCCTGCTCCCTTCGACAACAGAATCCTCAGTCTTGCCACAGAAAGCTCTGGGTTTTGGGAAAACTGTGTTTGTTTCATTCTTAAAAATAAAATAAAGTAAAACCAGAAAGAAGGAACCTCGAAGTATTTCCCCATTTTTGGAATGCTAAAGCTTTTGGATTTGGCCTGAGACCCACCCTGAAAAACACTATTTTTTTTTTTCTGTCTTTGGACATAAATGAAGGGAATGATACATTTTTAATTAAAAGTGTTGGAGAAGGGGGGAGTGTCCCATGCCCTGTGCTGTGCAAGGCAGGACCCCTCTCTTGGTTCTGCCTGTCTTGCTGCAGGAGCTGGTATTTCCTGAAATGCTCTGCTGGGCGTCCTCTGCTCTGACTCCTCCAGCCCAGGCTGCACCTTCCCCTGGGGTCGTTCCCAGCCAGATCTCCTCCAGGTCACCGTCCCTCCATTCCCTCCCCTCCCCAGTGCTGTGCTGGCACTAAAAATGGGACTTTTTAGGGAGAAAGTCATGGACACCTTTGCAAAGACTCTTACAAGAGTCACCATCCCCTCTCTCTGTATTCCACAGGGATTCTTCCCCCACTGGGCAAAGACAACAGCCAAGCCTGGCTCTCCCCCACGGCCCCGGGAAGGGCTGGCACTGCACACACAGCTCACCCTGAAGTTCTCGGGGTCCACGTGCAGCTTCTCGCAGTGCAGCTCGGACAGCTTGGAGTAGGTGCCCTTGATGTTGTCCAGGTTCTTGACGGCCTCCCCGAAGGAGGTGAGCACCTTCTTGCCATGGGCGCGCACCTTGGGGTTGCCGATGATGGCCGTGGGGCTGGACAGGTTCCCGAAGTTAGAAAAGAACCTCTGCGTCCAGGGGTAGACGATCAGCAGCCTGGGGAGAGATGTAAGGACACCAGCAGGCACAGGTTAACGCTCCCAAACGCAGCTGCCCCGTTTCCCTGTCCAGGTTCCCGGGGCTGGATGTACCTGGCTAGGGCCTCGGCGCCACATTCCTCCACGTTGACCTTGCCCCAGATGCTGGCGATGAGCTGCTTCTCCTCGGCTGACCAGTGCACCATGGCGGCGGCTTTGCTGGGCTGCAGGAGGACACCGACTCCGTAGCTGAGCCCGGACCCCGCCGGGGCTTTTATCCCCTGTCCGCAGCCCCTCCCCGGCCCGGCCAGCGGGGCCATTGGCTGGGACGGGCGGGGGTCCCCAAGGGGGACAGGAGGGAATGGCCAGGGCGTGGCACACCCAGAAGGCGCCTCTGGTTATCCTGAGCTCCAGAGCTTTATCCCTGCCCCTCGGTGAGCGCAGCTCTTTCACCTTCCAGCGTGGGCCCTGCAGGGAAAGGGCTGCAGGAGCCCCAGCAATGGTCCCAGCAATGGTCCATCCCCATGGCCGTGGGGCTCAGGGCAGTGACCTGTGACCTGTGAGCCTTGTGCCCCAGCTCTCGGGCTCTGCTTGGCATCAGGGAAGTGATGAATGTTGGGGCCAAAACAAAGCCTGTGGCAGAGCCACCCAGAGGGGTTTGTCACCTGCAAACCCTGCAGGTCCCTGCCCTGCCTGAGCGCCTGGGTGTCCCTGCACCCTCAGGAGCTGGGCTGGAGCTGCTCAGAGGGTGCTCAGGCTCTGCAGCCAGCATCTGCATTTACCTCATTGTCCTCCCGTAACAGAACTCGACCTCTTTGAGTTATTTGGAGCAAGAAGAATCATGGCTGGACTTTGGAGTCCAACTTCTGAGCTGGACTTCAATTGTCATGGTTGATCCTTTCCAGTTCAAGATATTCTAAGGCAGAATCTCAGAGTGGTTTGGGTTGGAAGGACCTTAAAGCTCATCCGTGTCACGTGAGGCCCACCCAGCTGTCCCCCCTCAGAGGTGACAGGGCCAGCCTGATGCAGAGCCGTGGGCAGGGAGCAAGGGACAGACAGGATCAGCCCGTTCCTGCTTTCTGACCCCTCCATAAAGAGCACAGGAAATGGGCTTGGAACACGAGGTTTGTTGCTGCAGGTTCTGCTGTGGGCTCTAAAAACAGCAAAAGCTCAGCTCAGGGATGTCCAGCTCGTGGGGCAGCCCAAGGCCTTCTCCTTCTGAACCTGCCACGTTCCACGTTTCCCCTGCCACATTCAGCCAGGCCAGGCTCACCTGGAGGAGGTGTTGGGATTCCCCTGACAACCATCTCCTGCCGTGTGTCTTTGGCACTGAAAATATGGCAGGAAAAGCTATTAGAAGAAAGAAAACAGCAAGAGAGGTCTCCTTTTCCCCTCTTTAGTTGTAGACTTTTTTTTTCAGTGGAATAGGAATGAATAATCTTCATTAGATTTGCTTACGTTTGCCTTTTTTTACACAAAACTCAGTCCCCACAGCTGGGGAGCAGGAAAGGCAGCATGGGGAGAGGACATCCCACAGGATTTGTGTGCTGGGGGCACCCAGATCATCTCTTTCCACCCCAGCCATGGCAGGGACACCTCCCACTGTCCCAGGTGCTCCCAGCCCCAATGTCCAGCCTGGTCTTGGGCACTGCCAGGGACCCAGGGGCAGCCACAGCTGCTCTGGGCACCCTACTTATTCAAACAGTTCCCTCATTTCTGCCTGAAGTCTCTGAACAATCACGTTCACAGGAAACTACGAATATCTGTCGTGAAGCTTATGAAAAGTCACGTAGAGTTTGGGGCTTTGGTGCCTCTGTGCCTGCCCAGTCTCCCTGCAGGGAGAGAAACCCTCTGGGACTCGCTGTGATTCATCTCCTCTCCTCCTCAGCCTGTGCCTCGGTGCCAGGAACAAAATGCCAAAACGCCTCTTTCTTGGGTGGCTTGACTGAGAAAGGGCATTTGTGGGTCACAGGGGGCTTCTGACGCCTTCCTGTGGGTCAGGGGCAGAGGGTGGAGCGCCCAGAGACGTGGGTGAGGCAGAGACACAACACGGGGCAAACTGGGTACCAAAAATCCTGGGATAAATAGCTCTGCCCAATTTCTGCCCTGAGAAACGAGCACATCCTTTCAGCCAAGCTTTTGCTGCGTCATGCTCTGCTCAGATGTGCTTCCCATGCCAAGAACAAACCCCACCCGAAAGAGCCCGGCTCTGCAGACACCTAAACCCACCCCAAACTCGCATCCAGGAAATTAAGTCTCTGCTCCTGGCAGGATCGGGCCCCCCCCCCAAATTGCAGAGTGGGCGGCGCAGGGTGGGAGGGATGCGAATAAACAAAGTCTGGACAGTCCTTGATAGCAAAATGTTTATCTGAAACCTGCCCCCACCCAGCTGGCTGCTGGGCCTGCGTGACTCAGCCGATTTCGGGTAGGTTTTATGACAGGGATGAGCCAGGGTAGATTAAAGTCTGCAATTTGTTTATCCTCCCCCCAGAAAAATATGAATCCTCTCCATTTCCCCTGTCTAGGAGAGACATGCAGGTTTTACAGTAAAATTCTGAGTAGTTCCTCGGTGCAAAGTCCCTGGAGTGTGACTCCGGGGGTGGCAGGACTTTACCAACCCAACATCCTGAAAGCACAATTCCCAGAGGCAAATCCCACACAGAGCACCAAAACCACCCAGAGCAAAGGCAGGGGGTATTTCTGGGGACCCTGCTCAAGCTGACAGCCCAGCCCACCCTGTCCCCCCGAGCCCTCCAGCCCCTCAGGGACACACAGACGCAGCGGAGACGTCACAGGATGAGCTTTATTTGGCTGTTAGAAGGTGTTGGCTCCGGCACGGCAGCGGGTGCAGGACACCGGGGACGCTGCCGGCGCGTTCCTGCGGCTCTTTAGTGGTATTTGCGGGCCAGGGCGTGGGCAACCACACGCACCAGCTTCTGCCAGGCAGCCTGGCAGTCGGGAGTGAAATCCTTGCCGAAGTGGGCGGCCAGGACGATGATCAGGATGTCACCCAGGAGCTGTGGGGACAAGAGCACCCTCGGGTTAGCAGTGCCCTGTACGTCCCCACGTGAGCACTCGCATCACACCCTCCAGGAAATCCGTGGTCTTGAGAACCTCCCCCGGTTCCTTTTCAAGATGCACCTTAAGCTTGGTCCCTGCTCTTGCTCTAAAGGTTCAGGTTCTGCCGCTATATGGGAAGAGTAACCAAAAATTCTCCAGGATTTTTTGGATTGAATTTTTCTTTGTCCCTGCTGGCTTTGTCCCAGGCAGAAGAGCCAGCCAAGCTCCCAGCGCAGCAGGAGCCCCGCAGAGCACCCTGGCACCCACAGCGAGCTCCTGCTGGCGTGGGGGGATCTCTGCCAGCCCCAGCCCCAGCCCCGGCACGCACGTTGGGGTTAATTCCCCACTGAAATCCTCTCAGCCAGCGTTTCCTCTCTGTAGATCCTCTTTGCTTTTGGCATCCAGCCGCCATCTCCTGCTCCTCACTCATCTCTCCGCTCTCCTCTCTGCCAAGCTTTGCTCTTGCTCCTTCTCTTCCCCCTTGGCTCAAACCTCTTCCAGCTCAACAACGGCTTTCGCTTTGTTCTCGCCCTCCATTCCCACACTGAAACCACATCCTCCCTCCCTGTCCCCCGTCCGCCCTCACTTGTCCCCTCCACACAGCCCCGGTCACCTCTCAGCCCGTGTGGTGCCTTCTCACCAGGCTGCACTTGGTCCCTTCCCTCCCTGTCCCGCTGCATCTCCCCCTCACGCCAACCACCGGCCCCTCTTCCCCCTGCACCGCCCTGCCTGGGGTGAATCCCTCTGCTGGTCGGCATCAGGCTGAGGGGACACTGCACCGGGGAGGGCAGGTCAGGGGCACAGCTCACCCTGAAGTTCTCGGGGTCCACGTGCAGCTTGTCGCAGTGCAGCTCAGACAGCTGGGAGAAGGTGTTCTTGATGTTGTCCAGGTTCTTGACGGCCTCCCCGAAGGAGGTGAGCACCTTCTTGCCGTGGGCCTGCACCTTGGGGTTGCCGATGATGGCGGTGGCACTGGACAGGTTCCCGAAGGAGGCGAAGAACCTCTGGGTCCAGGGGTAGACGATCAGCAGCCTGGGGAGGGACACAAACAGACACAGTCACATTAATGTTCCCATGGCCGGAGTGGTTTCTCTCTCCAGGTGCGGCCGAGCAGATTCCCAGGAGCTGGACCTACCTGGCCAGGGCCTCGCCACCGCACTCGGCGACATTGACCTTGCCCCAGAGGCCGGTGATGAGCTGCTTCTCCTCGGCTGTCCACTGCACCATGGTGTTGGCAGGAGGGTTGCGTGTGGCAGGTACGGCGGAAGTCTGGGCTCTTGCTCCCGAAGGATCGCACGCTGGTGAGCCGCTCTCCCCGGCCCCGCTTTTATCCCCTGCGCCGGGCCCCTCCTCTTCCCCGAGCACCCCTTCATTGGCTGCGCCCCCGGGGGGGCCCCGCAGCCCTGGCACCCCAGGGGAGGGGACCCAACATCAGGGTGGGGCCCCAGGGCAAGGTGCCCAGATCCAGCGCTGGGCTTGGCCGGCCACCCGGCCTCCCCTGTCTTTGATTTCCAGCCCTGCTGGAGGGTGGTGGCACTATCTCCACACAGAGTCCCAGCGCGGCTCTGTGCGGGTTCAGCAGCCAGGCCTGCTGCCCCTTGGATGGTGCCAACCCCTAGGGCAGGACACTCGGACTTGGGGCTCTTGGGTTCTCCCTCTGAATGCACCAATTTCTCCTTCTCCTCTCCTTCCAGGACCTGTCAGGCTTTGGGTTCTCCCTTTTCTTTCCCATCAGCTCTGTAAGAGTTTGATAATTTCAGGATGACGCTGCTAAACCCACGGCAAGGCCTTGCAGCCAAGAGGGAGCTCCCGTCTTGGAGAAACTCCTGGCAAAAGTCAGGCAAGGCTGGAGGGAGATGTTATAACCCCGGGCAAACCAGCTGCTGGCAGGGAGTTGGATCACAGGCCATGAGGAGAGGTGGGAAGAACTGGGCATACTGGGATGTCGGAATCCCAGAATCCTGAAGCTGGAAAAGCCCTCCAAGTCCATGGAGCCCCGGCTGTGCCCGATGGCCACCTTGTCCCCAGCCCAGAGCTCTGAGTGCCACGTCCAGGTGACACCTGCAGGGCTGGGGACTCCAAAGCTCCCTGGGCAGCCCCTGCCAAGGCCTGAGCGCCCTTTCCAGGGAGAAAAAACCTCTGAAGAGATGGGGAGCCTGAGACAGTGCCTGACCCATGGATTCGGCAGCTGGGTCTGCTGGGGCTGCTCCTCTGCTCCCGTGCACATCTGAAGGTGGTGAGGGGGGATGCAGGGCACCAGGATGGAGCTCGTGGGGCACGGGAATGCCCTGGTGGGGTCTGGATGAGCTTGGAGCAAAGCGTTTGTGTTTGTTCCTGCTCACTGCAGGAGCAGCCTTGGCCGAAGGACCCTGGGCCAGGCCTGGGGGTGACACTGTTCCTCTGCAATCAGCACGGTGGTGTTTCACGGAATCACAGAATCCCAGACTGGTTTGAGCTGGAAGGGACATTAAATCTCATCCAGTCCCATCCCCTGCCATGGGCAGGGACACCTTCCACTTCCCCAGTGTTTTTCCAAGTCCCATCCAGCCTGGTCTTGATGGTTGCACATGTTACATTCTGCCTTTGCTGATCTAAGAATGACAACAACTTAAAAAAAAAACAAAAAACCCCAAACCAACAAAACCCCACATGCAGGAAGTTACGATGGCCCCAATCTCCCTGCTGCTTCTCCCACTGCATGTTTTTGTGCAGTTCTACTCCACTCACTCTGTGAAAGTCTTAAAACATTAAACCAAACCATGTCACCTGATGTCTCCGAAAAGCACCAGAGTGTTTCTGTTTGCGTTTTGTGGTGTTTGTTTGGGTTTTGTCCCAAACATTCCCCTGGGCTCTCCATCTTAGACAAGTCTCACTTGCATGAACGAGATCGTGGCTCGTGTTACCCCATGTTTGTGAGCATTCACTTCCCCAGCCCCTGTGTGTCCCCCTCCCCATTCCCACAAAGAACCAGACATCTCCCGGTGGCTGCAGGAGTTGGTGTTTATTTGGTGATCAGAGCCCAGCAGGGCCCGAGGAGGATTCCCCGGGAGGTTCTCCAGGCGGAAAGGCTCCCTGGAGGCTCAGTGGTACTCGTGGGCCAGCGCGTGGGCCACCACACGGACCATCTTCTGCCAGGCGGCCTGGCAGGCGGGGGTGAACTCCTTGCCGTAGTTGGCGGCCAGGACGATGATGAGGATGTCACCCAGGAGCTGGCAGTGCAGGGAGGAGAAGCCGTCAGCCGGTGCTGCCCCTGCCTCCCTCCCCACCATGCCACCCTGGCCACTGAGGAATTCCCAGCAAGGCAGGGAGATTTATCCTGGCCCGTGCAGGGCACCGGGCTCCTGGATCCCTGGGTGTGCTGGATCCCCCCCAAACCTTCCTTTGTCCACTGCACAGTGTCCTCCCTCAGCTTCTACTGAGTTACCCCTTCCCTTTCCATCCCATCCCTGCCCACCGTGGCCGTCCTTGGGCTCAGAACCCTCCTGCCGAAGGGGCTGTGCTTATTTCCCTCCTGGTTTAACCACTCCATCGCAGCCCAGCTCAGCTCTTCCCTCTAAACCCCATCTAACTCCTTCCCTTCTGGCTGCTCCGAGATGTTTAATCTGACCAGGACACATTTTTCTCTGCATTTCTCCCCCTTCACCTCGCCTGCCTGGCTCCCTCCTCTCACAGATCCCAGCCCCGTAACTCCTCTCTGTTCCCCCCAAACACGACTCTCCTTTCCCCTCCGCTGCCCCTACCCTCCCCAGGCTCTCGGGCAGCCCCAGGGTTTCTCTCGAGGTCTCACTGGCTGTCAGACCCCTCTGAGACCCCCGGAGCACCCCCAGAGCCTGGAAGCCTCCACCCAGCCGGGGCTGGAGCCCGAGCATGGCTCACCCTGAAGTTCTCGGGGTCCACGTGCAGCTTGTCGCAGTGGAGTTTGCTCAGCTGAGCAAAACATTTCTTGATGCTGTCCAGGTTCTTGACGGCCTCCCCGAAGGAGGTGAGCACCTTCTTGCCGTGGGCACGGACCATAGGGTTGCCCAGGATGGCCGTGGGGCTGGACAGGTTCCCGAAGGAGGCGAAGAACCTCTGGGTCCAGGGGTAGACAATCAGCAGCCTGGGAGAGACACAAACAGACACGGAGACAGTGACATTCGCGTGGCTGGAGTGGTTTCTCTCTCCAGGTGTGGCCGAGCAGATTCCCAGGGCTGGACCTACCTGGCCAGGGCCTCGGCGCCGCACTCGGCGACGTTGACCTTGCCCCAGAGGCCGGTGATGAGCTGCTTCTCCTCGGCTGTCCAGTTCACCATGGTGTCGGCACAGGGGTTGTCCGGGGCTTCCCTGAACAATGCGGGGGACGTGGCTCCAGAGGCTGCCCCAGGGATTTTTATACAGGCTCGGCCTAATCTCAGTTCCCTGAGCCACTGCTTGGGGCTGGGGAGGGAGCGGGGCTGCACAAGGGAAGATAGTGGGTTTGGATGCTGTCCAAGGGGAACAGGGGCCCTTTCCCCCCTCTGTCTCGGAGTGGACAAGCGTCACCTCACCCCCGAGCACAGCCCTGAGCGCAGGTGGAGCTGCCAGCGCCGCTCCGGCCCCACTCTGGGATCCCGGGTGGCACAGGCCGTGTGTCCCTGCCGGGGGACATCATCCCGTCCTGCCAAGGGAATCCTTCAAAGTGCTTTGCACACGGAATCGTGGAATCCCAGACCAGTCTGGGTTGGGAGGCACCTTAAAGCTCATCCAGTGCCACCCCTGCCATGGGCACAGACACCTCCCACTGTCCCAGGCTGCTCCAACCTGGCCTTGGACACTCCTGAACTTCCCTGGGCATCCAGACAGCCTCTCCAGCAGTTGCATTAGTACCACGGGGCACTTACCAGCTGACAAAAGCTAAAAACACAAGTTTAAACTCCCTGAGAAAGACTTCCAAGGGCTTCCAAATTTGGAGATTAGTGAGCCATGGAGAAATTTTAAGGCAGTCTGCTGTGTTGGGCTGGCCCAGAGGCTGTTTGCAGTTGGGAGCACTGGTCCACAACACGGTCAGTGGCACAAGCTCCCAGTGAGGCAGACACAGCCCCCAAGCTCCTGCGAGAATGGCAGGATGAGCCTGGCCAGGACAGCACCAGCTCTGAGCCGTCCTGGACCCTGCCAGACAACAGAGACCCGGCAAAAACCAAAAGCAGCAGAGCCCAGACAGCCCCAGCCTTGGGCTCACCATGGCAAAAACCAAAGGCAGCCCAGACAGTCCCAGCCTTGGGCTCACCCTGGCAAAAACCAAGGGCAGCAGAGCCCAGACAGTCCCAGCCTTGGGCTCACCCTGGCAAAAACCAAAGGCAGCACAGCCCAGCCCAGACAGCCCCAGCCTGGGGCTCACCCTGGCAAAAACCAAAGGCAGCACAGCCCAGCCCAGACAGCCCCAGCCTTGGGCTCACCCTGGCAAAAACCAAAGGCAGCACAGCCCAGCCCAGACAGCCCCAGCCTGGGGCTCACCCTGGCAAAAACCAAAGGCAGCAGAGCCCAGACAGTCCCAGCCTTGGGCTCACCCTGGCGCTTCTCCGAGGGGTCCCTCCACCTCATCCATTTTTATAAGAAAGGGTTCATTTCAAGTATGTTTAAAACCTCCTGCTTTCTGCCTCCGAGGCAGCGGCCTGGCTGGGAGGTTTTGGGAGCTCCCAGCACAGGGATTGCCTGCTGAGGGAGGGGAAATGTTCATCACAGTGTGCTGAGCAGGGGCAATTCCCGTGGCTCTTTTTGAGTCTGCAGAGCCAAAGGGAGATCTCCTTTTCTCCAGTGCACCCCCGGGAACACCTGGCAGCTTATTGCCAGCTGGTGCCCAGACAGAAAACTCGGCCCTGCTGTCAGCCTGGGATGGATTTCACTGCGCTCAGGACCCCTCCCTCGAGCATCCTTCCCACTGGCTGTTCCCTCTGGCGTGGGTGGAAGCTCTCTGAACTCACGGAATCACAGGATCATGGGATGGTTTAGGTTAGAAGGGATCTTCAAGACCATCCCATTCCACCCCCTGTGCCACAGGCAGGGAATCTTCTACTGGACCAGGCTGCTCAAGTCTTGGCCACACACTTGCCCCGTTCCGTGCACAAGAACCTTCCCTCTTGGAGACAAACCATCCCAGTGAGGGCCAAAGGCAGCTCCAGTGAGGGCCTTTCTGCCCCAAGCAGAGCTCCCTGGTCCCTGATTGCAGCAGAGTCCCCGCCAAGCTTTACAGAGCCCTTATCAGCAGCAGTGGCATCTGTGCCCGGGCTCTGCTCTGGAGCCAGGCCAGCCTCCGCTCTCCTCCAGAATGTGCAGGGCCTTGTGTCCTAAACCAGCAGGTCCTGAGGGTGTCTTTGTTCCTGTTTTAAAATCCCTGAAGGTTTGGGTTGGGAGGGACCTTAAAGACCACCCAGTGCCACCCCTGCCAGGGCAGGGACACCTCCCACTGTCCCAGCTGCTCCCAGCCCCAATGTCCAGCCTGGCCTTGGACACTGCCAGGGATGTGACATCCTGCATCCAGGGCTCTCCTCACTGTCCTGACTCTTTTTTGGGTCAGGTGGGCTGGTGTTAGCTGTAACTTCGCTCTGTCCCACCAGAGAGGGACAACTGTCACTGGAAAAGTGTGACTGGCTCTGCAACACAAGCACCACACCCTTGTCACTGCCCCGCATCCAGGACAACATCCAGGTGCTGGCCAGAGAGCAGGACATGCTCCACGTCACCGCTGGAATGTGTCCATAGGAGAGGAGCAAAAGAATGATCAGGATATGGACACTGAGGTGAAAAGTCACCGCTGAGATTCCCGGCCACTGCCCGAGTGCTGGTTTGGGACCCAGCCCTGAACGCCCCAACAGGCCTGGGGGTGCTGCTGGCTCACCCTCAGCTGCTCTGTGTGTGCTGGAAAATTCCACTGTTCCACGGCTTCGAACTGGAACCAGGAGTTGGGAATGGTCTCAGCCCCCGCAATCCCGCTGAAATGCCCCTTTGCTGGGTGAAAGCAGAAGCTGTGCTGCAGGGAAGCTGGATCCAGATTTGGGGCTTTTTTCCTAATTCTTTTCCCCCAGCCCCTCGGTGCTGCTGGCAGGGCTGGAGCTTTGCCTGCCTGGCTGTGCAGGATAGAGGGGTTAATGCAAATCCCTGCTTTATCAGGAGAAAGGCAGAATATTCATTCCTAAATCTTGCAAAACAAGGGTTTCATTGTCCTGAGACACCAACATGTCTCTCCTTGTTGCTTTTCAGGCTGTTCCTGGAAAAGCATTGCTGAAATTGAGATGTTTACATAGAACCCTTCAATTCCAGTGAAAAAAAATATGCTCCCATTAAGCCAAAACGAGTAAAAAAGGCTCTGATCCATCCTGTCTGAAAGCTGCCCTCATCCCTCATCCCCTGCTCTTGGGACCTTACACTCTGCAGACATCAAACTCTGATCAAGATGTACCAGTTTGCATTGCCGGTGCAGAAAATGCTTTTGATCAGCTTCTTAAAAATACATCAGTAGCAAACTACGGAGGGGTAAATTTCTGCCTGATCAGTGAAATCTCTACAAATTTATATCCTTGCAAACACCCCGGGGCCCACAGGCAGCTGCAGAGACACAGAACACAGAGAATTCCAGAGAATGTGGTTTTTATTGCCCGTTACAGACACGGATGCCTCCCGAGGCTTCAGTGGTACTTGTGGGCCAGCGCGTGGGCCACCACCCCGACCAGCTTCTGCCACGTGGCCTGGCAGGCGGGGGTGAAGTCCTTGGTGAAGTGCGCGGCCAGGACGATGATCAGGATGTCGCCCAGGAGCTGCAGAGGGGGAGGCAGGAGGGGAATCAGGTCAGCAGGGTGCTGGGCACCCCTCCACCCTGCACAGCAACCCGGGACCAGGGCACCCCAGCTCCCCAGTGGGTCCGGGGAATGTCCGTCAGCTCAGCCCTCGGTGCAGGACAAGGGCCCTGTGCTGGCCGTGGGCATGAGCATCCACCTGCTCCCTCTCTGCTCCCCCTCACATTTTCCAGCCCCTGGACATTTTTCTGCCTTTTCTTTCTCTGCTGTGAAATCCCACACCTCCTTCAGCTGAGGGTCAGTGCTCCATCCCCAAAGCCAGGCTTAAACAGAGGCTGAAGCAGAGAACAACACCCCACTCCTTTTCTCCAGCCGTGCCTGCACAAGCCCCCAGACTTTTAGAGAATCTCCCTGTTGTCACCAAATTTGTCCTTGCATCCCGGAGCCCAGTATTACCCTGCATTATTGAATTCCCAACCTTCCTCTCTCACCCACTTCCCACTCCAGACTTCACCCCTACCTGCCATGTCATGTTTGGTAACTAAAATACAAGTTATTTCTGCCTGTTTGAAACCCCCCAGGCACTGAGATGCCCTGAGGAAGGAGGAGGAGAGGGTCGAGCTCCAAGGACAACTCACCCTGAAGTTCTCGGGGTCCACGTGCAGCTTGTCGCAGTGCAGCTCTGACAGCTTGGAGTAGGTCACCTTGAGGTTGTCCAGGTTCTTGATGGCGTCCCCGAAGGAGGTGAGCACCTTCTTGCCGTGGGCGCGCACCTTGGGGTTGCCGATGATGGCCGTGGGGCTGGACAGGTTCCCGAAGTTGTCAAAGAACCTCTGTGTCCAGGGGTAGACGATCAGCAGCCTGGGGAGGGACACAGCAGAAGCACAGACACGTTAATGCTCCCGTGGCTGGAGGGGTTTCTCTCTCCAGGTGGAGCCAGGAAGGTTCCCGGGGCTGGACCTACCTGGCCAGGGCCTCGGCGCCACATTCCTCCACGTTGACCTTGCCCCAGACGCTGGCGATGAGCTGCTTCTCCTCGGCTGACCAGTGCACCATGGCGGCGGCTTTGCTGGGCTGCAGGAGGACACCGACTCCGTAGCTGAGCCCGGAGCCTGCCGGAGCTTTTATCCCCTGTCCGCAGCCCCTCCCCGGCCCGGCCAGCGGGGCCATTGGCTGGGACGGGCGGGGGTCCCCAGAGGGGGTCAGGCTGTCCGTGCAGTGGTCACTCTGCAGAGGTGTGGTCTCCAAGGACAGCCCTGTGAGTCCCTTAACAGGCCAGCTCAGGACACAGGACCCTCTTATCTCCCTCTCCTTCTCCCCCCGCTGCCTGTTCACCGCAGGCATGGACATTCCACCCATCCCTGCCACAGGCACAGAGCCCTCAGAGAGGGGCTTTAGGATTGTGGAATTGTCGGGGTTGGAAAGGACTTTAAAGCCCATCTCATTCCACCCCCTGCCATGGACAGGGCACCTTCCACCAGACCAGGCTGCTCCGAGCCCTGTCCAACCCTGGACACTGCCAGGGATGGTGTCAGTGAAGCAGAGGTCACCTCCTCAGCTCCAGGTTTCCAGGAATCCCTGTGTGGGATGCCAGCTGTGAACAGACTCCTCTGCTCTTTCCATGTGTCCAGGGTCAGCCCTTCACAGGTCTCTCCCTGCTGGGAATTAAGAGTCTGGCACAAGGACAGCAGGACCCTGCCATGCCACTGCCCAATCAGCAAAATCCACTTCCACCAGGTCGAGCTCTGGCTAAAAGCTTTTCTTGGACTCTGGCTGTCACCTGCGAAGGTGTTTTCCTGGTTTCCAGGCCTCGAGTGAAGCTGTGCTCCCATTTATCAGAAAGACAAAGCCAGGATGTCTGAGGTGTCAGGCATCCAGATAAAACCATGGACACTGGAATTGTTCCAGGCCAGGTTGGACAGGGCTTGGAGCAACCTGATCCATTAGAAGGTGTCCCTGCCCACAGCAGGGAGCGGGAAGCAGGTGATCCTCATGGTCTCTTCCAACCAAACCATTCCATGATTCTGTGAATCTGTGACTTTGTGTCTGTCTGCGGGCAGCTGAGGAAGTTTCATCCAGGCCTCTGAGATATTCCAATTATGGATTGATACCAGTCCCTTGACCTGAGAAGACTGGAGGGGGACTTTTCACATGGGCAGACAGGAATAGGGCCCAGTAAATGGCTTCCCAGTGCCAGAGGGCAGCGATGGATGGGATATTGGGCAGGAATTGTTCCCTGGCAGGGTGGGCAGGCCCTGGCACAGGGTGCCCAGAGCAGCTGTGGCTGCCCCTGGATCCCTGGCAGTGGCCAAGGCCAGGCTGGACATTGGGGCTGGAGCACCTGGGACAGTGGGAGGTGTCCCTGCCCTGGCAGGGGTGGCACTGGATGAGGTTTGTGGTCCCTCCCAGACCAGTGTGGGGTTCTGTGATCTCATTGCAGACACAGCGGCACCAGCCCATCACTGTGATCCACTCGGGGGATTCACATCCGTAGTCACATTTTAGCTCCTCACCACAGGGTTCTATGAGACTTTATTAATTTTTTTTCCACTCCTGGGCCGTGGGAGAGGCCCAGGCCCTTCCAGCAGCCCCGGGCAGGCTCTGATAGCCCAGTGAGCGGGGCTGTGTGGAGCAGATAAAGGTATCGCCAGGTGCCCGGCGCCGGCTCGAGCTCCTCACCTACAGAGCAGAGACACGGCACACCCTCGCCTCTGAAGAGATCTGAAAGCTCCATGAATTGTCAAAATTCATCCTACAGAGCTACAAAGAGTGGAATGGAATACGTGCAGCCCTAAATTCCCAGGCAGGCATTCCCATCACGTGAGGGGGCAGCGCTGGCTGGCAGCTGCTCGCCCAGCTGGGGATGACAATAAACGGCCTCGGTGGCCTCTGCGTTTATTACTTCTCTTCAGCCTGAATTCCCTGGCACTGAAATTAAAACCCAGGCTGCATCTGGGACTGTTCATAGCGATGCACTCGTCTCGTCTCTGATAGGAGATTAATTTTCAGCTCTGCAAGGCTGAACTTTATAAAGGGAAAAGATAATGATGCTGTTCTGCTGCATCTGAACCAGCAGCAGGGAAAAGCTCAGGGAGGGACAGCAGGAGGGTGAACCTGGGACTGGTGGGACAGCATCAAACACAGAGGCTGGGGGAGAGTGTTAATTGCAGCATTAATATTATTTTAAGAAGGTGGTTAATAAATGCTGGGGTTCTGGAAAACCCTGTGGAAAACAGGCAGAGAGGTGGCGTGTTGGCAGAACCTCCAGGCCTGGCCCCACAGTGTGACCCATCAGGGTCTGGTTTCACTGGGGTGGGAGCAGGATGACTTTCCATGGAGTGGTTAATGATGGTCATTAAGAGCTGAGAGGGGAAGGAGGAAGGCGGAGGAAGCAGGAGGAAGAGAGGCTGAAGTCATTTTCATCCAGACAGGCCCGTTCAATGCTGATCTCCCGTATTGATCCCTTTAATGGTTGGTTTTATCCCCACAGCAGCTCTTTAACCTGCAAATCCCTTCAGATGGGCACAACAGAAAAGGAACAACAGCAGGTGAATCAGCCACTTAATCAGATTAGGGTCCTGTGGCCTCTGCACGGGGAGAGTCTGCCATGGCCACGGCCTTTTGCAGCCACTCGGGGCTGTAAATTGAATACCTCAGCTCCAGCCAAGCCCCTCAGGTCCCCGCTGGCCCATTTGGCTGTGACCAGGACTGCTGTCCGGGATTAGCCTGGAGGGCAGAGCTGATTTCCCACTGCCACTGCAGATACTGAGCGAGGGCTGAATTCAGAACAGTGCCTGGGGCAACAGGAACCCCTGGGAAACCTGCAGAGGGACTGGGGACAAGGGCTGCAGGGCCAGGAGCCAGGGAATGGCTTCCCAGTGCCAGAGGGCAGCGATGGATGGGATATTGGGCAGGAATTGTTCCCTGGCAGGGTGGGCAGGCCCTGGCCCAGGGTGCCCAGAGCAGCTGTGGCTGCCCCTGGATCCCTGGCAGTGGCCAAGGCCAGGCTGGACATTGGGGCTGGGAGCACCTGGGACAGTGGGAGGTGTCCCTGTGCTGGCAGGGGATGGAATTACATGAGGTTTAATGTCCCTCCCAACCCAAATTGTTCTATTGGGATTCTAAATTGCCCCAAATTCAGGAGTGGAGCAAATCCAGATGCTCTCAGACTGCAGGGAAGGGGGCAGAGCAGCTGCTCTAAACCCATTCAGGATGTGGGCAGTGATGAACTCAGGGAAATGCAGCAACCAGTGTGTCTGAATCACCACAATTCCTACAACCTTCCCTGGCTGGGCCTGGTTGTTGCCCGAACATGGAAAAAAAGAATTTCTGGAAATGCAGATTTTTTCCTTGGAAGGGACAGGGATACAGGGAGACACCACAGACAGCAGAGGTGTGGGGGCTGCACGACAGAGATTCCAGGCAGGTTGGAGCTTTAGAGCAGGGAGCTGGATGCCATCCCCACCAGGAGAGCTGTCTCCTTCAGCCCCAGGCCCTCTGCTCTCAGCACAAGGACATTCCAGTTTGTGTCCCTGCTGTCACCATAAGGGGAAATGCAGCAGAGGTTAAATTAATTCCTCTCTGCCCCTAACAGAGTTCATTCTTCTTTGCCCCTAATAAAGGTCATTTCAGGATCCAGATTTAACCCTTGGTACCTTTTAGGTTTGACTCTAAGAGCTGTGGACCACCCGTGGCTCTGACTGCTCCAGCCTGACCTTCACTCCATGTGCTCATAGAAACAGGGAATATCCTGAGCTGGAAGGACAGAATCCCAGATCTCTGGGGCTGGAAAAGCCCTCCCAGCCCAGGCAGTCCCAGCTGTGCCCGATGGCCACCTTGTCCCCAGCCCAGAGCTCTGAGTGCCACGTCCAGGTGACACCTGCAGGGCTGGGGACTCCAAAGCTCCCTGGGCAGCCCCTGCCGAGGCCTGAGCGCCCTTTCCAGGCAGAAATTCCTCCTGGAAAAGGACCTACAAGGACTATTGTGTGCAGCTTCTGGCCCTGCACAGGACCACCCCAGGAATCCCAACATGTGCCTCACTTCTCACACAAACATTGTTTAATTCACTTGGAGCCTTTCACTGCATTGCTTCAATTTTATAGGAGATCTCCTGGGTCTGGAATGTGGGTCCCTGCAGGGGCTGGTGTCACATCCCAGCAGCACACGGCGCTATCAGCTGGGCAGGGGCTGGCCGGGACCCCCGCCCGGGCTGCGCCCGGCTCCCCCCTATCGCCCACGGGCAGCCCCAGAGCCCCTCCCGGAGCCGCTCCCCGATAGCCCCACGCTGCAGCCCCAGATAAGCACCCAGGAGGCTCGGGCTGTTTGCTGTGGGGTGAGAGAAAATGGGGAGGGTTGGTGTAGGGGCTGGGACAGACTGACGGACAGAGCTCCATCCACACACCCGGTCACAGCAGTGGGCAGTGCTGCTGTGGAACCATGGAATGGTTTGGGTTGGAAGAGACCTTGAAACTCCCCCAGTGCCACCCGTGCCATGGCAGGGACACCTCCGCCTGTCCCAGGTGCTCCCAGCCCCAATGTCCAGCCTGGCCTTGGGCACTGCCAGGGATCCAGGGGCAGCCACAGCTGCTCTGGCAATTCCAGCCCAGCCCCTCCCAGGGAACAATTCCTGCCCAAGATCCCATCCAGCGCTGCCCTCTGGCACTGGGAAGCCATTCCCTGGCTCTTGTCCCTACAGCCCTTGTCCCCAGTCCCTCTCCAGCTCTCCGGGAGCCCCTTTGGGTGCTGGCAGGGGCTCTGAGCGCTCCCTGGAGCTTCTCCTCTCCCGTCCATGGGGTACACTGAGTTTTCCTCTCACGTTTTTCTCCCAGGGCAGGTGAGAGCTGTTACAGGATGGGGTTTCAGGGTCTCCACCATCCCTGCCTGGTGCCAAAGGCAGGATTCACATCAGCACACGGGCCAGGAGGATGGAAGGGGCCTCTCCTCAGTGATCCCTTCCCTCTGCTCCCGTAGCCATGGGGCTGCTCTCCCCCTCCCCTCTGGCTGCTGAGGGATCCCAGGGTTCCCTGGACAGCCTGAGCCGAGTTGCGCTGCAGGAAAAGCACCCGAGCGATGCTTGGCTGTGCCTGCGCTGGCAGCAGAGAGTGGAGAGCAGGTAACCCTCGCCCAGCAAAACCCCAGAGCCCTCAGGGTGAGGGCCCTGCTCTCCCTCAGCAGGATCCAGCACCTTCTTCCCAGGCATGGATGAGCTCTGAGGGGTCTCACCCGCCCTCCCAGCACACACCTGCCGCAGGCTGGGCTGGCTCAGCTGTCACAGCTTTCCAGAAGGTTCCTTTAATTACAGACCCCACAGAAACTCCCAGCATTGTCCGGGAACCACAGAGCTGTCCCAGACCCCACAGCCCCAGGGCTCTTGCTAATGAAAGGTTTCCTGTGTGCGAGGATGGCTCTGGGGGCACCAGGAGCTTTGCTGAGCTCAGGCAAGGGTTTTCCTCCTCCTGCACATGGCATGGGAGCAGCTGGGCCAGGAACAGGTTTTATGGGTCATGTTCTGCCTTTACATCCTTTTCAGCTGGCAGTGGATGGAGCCAGACCTGTCCCGATGCTGGGACTGGTTTTGGGAGGGCAGACCTGGCCTGACTCGAGACCTGGTCCCAACCTGGCACCTGCCACTTATTCAAGCTGCCGAAGTGGCTCTGAAATGGGGTGGCACCTGGGGAAATCCTCTGCAGAGGATGAGTGGCTGTTTGGGGGCTGGAGGGTGTTGTCTTGAGTTTTGCAGTTTTTCAATGTTTCTCTTTGCTGTAATACTTTTTCACGCATGCTGTTGTAAACATGGCCATGTTTTTGCTAACTATCCATGGTTTTGCTAACTGTCTTTGTTGTTTTCATTTCGTTTTCTTAGGCAGAGACTTGTGATAGATTTGTTTTTGACCAGTGTGATTGAGAGGTGGTAATTTCTACCTCCAATCCACAGTGATTTCTAAGAACATATAAATAAAGGTCAGAGGGTTCTGCCCTCTCCTTTTGCCTTCTTTCTTTGGCTTCTCTTTTTGCTCGTTCATCTGGCTCTTTCATTTAGTTATTTTTTTTAGCTCTTCGGTTTGGTTGGCTACGTGTGTTTGTGTCCATACAGTACAGTGGACATCCACAGGAGGGGAGCTCTGAGAGCAGGGTCAGGCTCAGGACCAGGCTCAGGACCAGGACCAGGGTCAGTGTCAGGACCAGGGTCAGGATTAGGGTCCAGGTGAGGATTAGGGTCAGGGTCAGGGTCAGAATTAGGGCCAAGGTCAGGATTAGGGCCAGGTGAGGGGTTGCTATCCCATGCCCAGGACCCAAGCCCATTCTCTGCAGTTTTTGGGATGTTCATGGGCTCTCCCCTCACAATTTGATGGGGTGAGCTCGCACAGGCTCAGGGTGCTGAGTCACGGTGCCGGCCCCAGCCCGGCCGTGGTCAGGGGATGATAACCAGGATGCACAAACAGGAGCCCTGTGGGCAGTGATAAGGCAGCTCTCAGCCCCAGGGCAGTGTCCCCTTTCTGCTGAGTCAGACTTGTGACACAGCAGAAAGTATTTCTGCTGAGCCAGAGTGGCAGCAGGGGGAAAACAGACAGCTTTTTTAAAATTATTATTTATTTTTCTCAGCAGAACCAGGAGGGCGGCTCCGGGCTACCCAGCACGGGCTGCTCACTCCTGTGCCAGTGCGGGGCTCAGGAACCCCCTCCATCCGTGGGGCAGAGCCCGGGGCAGGCTCAGGAGATCGATACTCCCAACTGGGACATGTCCTGGTATCCAGCCCCTCTTCATCCTTCCTTCTGCTGTTGCAAGTCCTGGCGGGAGGGTGTGTGGAATGTCCAGCTGCTGCTGAGACCTTTCCCGTTTCCATAGGAGAGGGAATTTCCCACCTTGTCCTCCTCCCAGGGGATCCCTTCTCCCTGCTCCCCCTGTGCTGAGCTCCCCGTGGGGAAACTGAGGCATGAAAAGTGGCTGCTCTCCAGAAATGCCATGAAAGGAAGGGCAGATCCCCTCGAGGAGAGGGACCTATTTGCTGTCCCGTGTCCCCAGACACACAGAAAGACAAAGTCTTCCTCAGAATGAACAGAATTCCTTAAAATGTTTAGAATTCTAGAATTAGAAGCTTAGAATCATGGAATCCCAGGCTGGTTTGGGTTGGAAGGGACCTTAAAGCTCATCCATTTCTACCCCCCTGCCATGGGCAGGGACACCTTCCCCTGTCCCAGGGTGCTCCAAGCCCCGTCCTGTGGCGATTGATGAACAGGGGTTACGGACTTTGTAAGATGGTGGTATGCAAAGATGTTTATTGTGCAGTGAAAAACGTTTATACAATATTACACAAACAGGAAGTAACTTTACACTACAGTGTAGTTTAATTACTAATTTTAGTTTAGAATATTATTTCTTATGGTAACAGGCAAACAATATTTTTTAAGGTAATGAATAATGATTTTCATTTTTGACAGGTTTAGTAGTTCATAAACTTATAATCCTTTTTTTTGTTTGGTTTTTTTTTTGGTGATTTAGGATATGTTTTACGGGTTTTTGGGGGTTAAAGACAAGAGGTCACTCTGGCTTTCAAGGCCTACTCTGGCTTTTAAGGTTTGTTTTTTCGTTACTTACATTCTGTAATACCACACTGTCCAACCTGGCCTTATCCAGGTTTTTATCCCCATTCCGACTGGATAACGATGCTCAGCCAGTTTGGGGGTGTAACATCCTCTTGGCCACCCCAGCCCGAGGCCGGGCAGGTGGGTGCTGAGCCCGGTGTGCTCCAGTGAAGCTCCTCCCGTGCTCCAGCCCGGCCTCGTCCCCGGGACTGAGGAGCTTTGGGGTCAGTGGGGTTTGGGGTGATCCCCAGCACAGAGCGGTTGTGTTGGGAAGCTCGGAGCTGTCCAGATGGAGCTCCGTGGATTGTGAGGCACAAAATCCACCCAGGATCTCCTGTGACACCCGGAGGTTGTGTTTGTCACCAGTCCCTTCCAAAGAGGCTCCGAGCGAGGGTCTGAAGGCACCAGCGCTGCCTTTTCTTTCCTGTTTGGAATGTGGTGACTTCCTGGGGCCACCTCCGTGCTGGTTCATGCACAGGGGACCACAGACCCTTGGGGGATGCAGAAGGACTGACGGACCCTCAGGGTGAGACAAAAGGACCCACAGACCCAAACAGCAGCAAATCCACTCTTTCAGGCAGGGAAACCAAGGCACGGATTAAAGGAGGGCGGGGGGAAGAAAAGCAAGGGTGACTGGGGCAGATCTGATTTGTTCTCCTGGGATCCCCCCGTGCTGTGGGACCCCTCTGCTCCGTGTGAGCTCCGGGGTGGGAAACGGCGGAGCTGCTGCCTTGTGGCACAAAAGGCGGCTGAGATAAGGCACTTCCCCGGTTCCCCCGCAGCACCCAGCACGGGCTGGGCAAAGGAGGAAGAGACAGAGGCACAGGAACCTCTGGCGGTTCCTGTCTCTCGGGGTGGAGGCTGGGCTGGAGCTGTGCTGCTTTGGCCGTGTCAGATGCTGGTGCCTGAGGATGATTTTCTCCTGCTCCTTGCACTCTCTGTGATGCGGGGGTGGTTGTTGGAGAGCCTCTCGAGGACCAGAGGAGCTTCCCAGAACTTAAATTCAGCTTTTGGGCTCAGCCTTCAGCCAGCAGTGGTGGTTTCTCCTTAAAACACAAGTCCTGTCCTCCCCAGGTTTGTCTCTGCTTCACCTGGAGCGTTTTGCCCGGCTCAGGCTGCACCAGGAAACAGCTCATTCCACAATTAGCAGGCACTAATTAGGCTGCTGGAGGTGCTGCAGCTCGACCTCCTCGGCTGCCTCCCTGAGAGTTGGAATCACAGAATCAGACAGGTTGGGGTTGGAAGGGACCTTCGAGACCATCTCACTCCAACGCCCTGCCCTGCCAGTGCCGTGTCCCCGAGTGCCACATCCCAGAGACTCTCTGCTGGGACATCCTGGCAGTGCCGTGTCCCCGAGTGCCACATCTCACACAATCTCTGCCCGGGAGATCCTGGCAGTGCCATGTCCCCAAGTGCCACATCTCACACAATTTCTGCCCGGGAGATCCTGGCAGAGCCGTGTCCCCAAGTGCCACATCTCAGTCAATCGCTGCCCGGGAGATCCTGGCAGTGCCATGTCCCCAAGTGCCACATCTCAGTCAATCGCTGCCCAGGACATCCTGGCAGTGCCGTGTCCCCAAGTGCCACATCCCAGACAATCTCTGCCCGGGAGATCCTGGCAGAGCCTTGTCCGTGGGTGAGACCCCCTGTCCTCGGACCGCGTCCCTTGGGAAGGAGCTCAGGGACACGCCGTGGGTGGCAAAGGCTCGCACAGGCTCACAGAGGAGCGAGACAAACCCACAGGAGAGCCCTCGGACCCCAAAGGAGCCTCTGGCTGAGGAGCCCCCGGGTCTTTGGCACTGAGGAGCAGCACTGCGGGGTGTCCTTGTGCCCAAACCCTTCCCCGGGCATCTGCGGGTGGCCAGGCTGGGATAGGAAGCGCCGGGCAGAGCTCCTGGAGCAACATCTCCCGTGCTGGCGCTCAGGAGCCTCAGCCTGAGCCCTCCCGGTACAACCGGGAGCCCCGAGGGGAACCGGGCAGCCCGGGGGCACCCGCGGGGCCAGAGCCAGGGGCCACGGGAGGGAAGGAGCGGAGCCGGCATCCCACAAATCCCCCTCCCCTTCCCCTTCCCGGGACCTGACCCAGCCCGGACCGGCCCCGCGGGCTGCGAGCGGCGGAGCGCGGCTCGATGCTTCCCTCTGCCGGGGCTGCGGGCCGGAGAGGGGGCGGGCGTGGGATGGGGATCGGGGCGTGGGATGCGGTGTGGGGTGCGGGTGTGGGCTATGGGATGCGGGATGTGGATGCGAGATGTGGGGATGAGGGATGGGAATGTGGGGATGGGGATGCGGGATGGGGATGTGGGGATCGGGATGGGGATGTGGGATGGGGATGTTGGGTGTGGGAGGGGAACCAGCTCCCCTTTGGAGACCACACATCCATGGAGTCACACAGGTTGCCCGATGCCAGATGCCAGAGCCAGAGGCTCTTGGTGCCGTGTCAGGACGTTCATGGAAAGGTTGTTTCTTCTGTTCTTCTTCCTTTTGTCACATTCCTCCTTTTCCTGGAGCAGGAATTCCGGAATTCCTCATGAGAGGGTTCTCTCCTGCGCAGCTCTGCACAGGAACTGCACCTGGAGGGTTTTTGAGAGGAACCTCAGTGAAGCCTCTGCCAGAGACAGGATCCGAGTGCCAGGGGGAGGCCTGGGGGTGTAAATCCCGTCACCTCCCTGCTCCAAGGGTCATGGAATCATCAAAGCTGCAAAACTCCTCCAGATGGAGAGAAACTGTTTGCAAGAGGGAGGGAGGGACAGGACACAGGGAATGGCTTCCCAGTGCCAGAGGGCAGCGATGGATGGGATCTTGGGCAGGAATTGTTCCCTGGGAGGGTGGGCAGGCCCTGGCACAGGGTGCCCAGAGCAGCTGTGGCTGCCCCTGGATCCCTGGCAGTGCCCAAGGCCAGGCTGGACATTGGGACAGTGGGAGGGGTTCCTGCCCATGGAGATGATCCTTACGGGTCACTTGCCACCCAAACCACTTCCTGGCTCTGTGATTCCTGTGATTCTCTGATGCACCTTCACATCCGTGCCTGGGAACCCCGGGTGGATCCATGGCAAACCCATCTCGTGGTGGGACCTCCCTCCCTTGTCAGCTCCTCCGCAGCCCCACAGAGCTGCTCCTTAAAGCCGCCGATCTCTGGGAGCTGCACTGGCTCTGCTGGTTAATCTGTAACTCTCCTTTGTGCCCGCAAGAATGGCTGCTCTGGCTGATAACCCCTGCCTGATCCCCGTGATCCCCGTGGGCTCCGCTCCCTAATTAACTGATGGAAATTGCTGATATCCCTGGCACAATAGCAGTGGATATCCAGCACTCTGCTACAGCGTTTTAGACTTTATTGAGGTATTTATTCATTCTTTCTTTAGCAAAGAAAGCAGGCGCGGGCTCATTCTCCATTAGACGTTTCTGTGGGAGGGAAATCAATAGAGGAAATTATGTTTGGTTCAAATATTTATGCAGTGACATCACTGGGGGTACGGGCATTTCTCCAAATTAACCACATCTTAGGTGTGCGAGGCACAAAGCCATGTCTGACCATAAAAACGGCACACACAGAGCCATGGAATCATGGAATGGTTTGGATTGGGAGGGACCTGACAGATCAGAGAATCACAGAATCCCAGGATCGCTGAGGCTGGAAAAGCCCTCCCAGCCCATGGAGCCCCAGCTGTGCCCGATGGCCACCTTGTCCCCAGCCCAGAGCTCTGAGTGCCACGTCCAGGGGACACCTGCAGGGCTGGGGACTCCAAAGCTCCCTGGGCAGCCCCTGCCAAGGCCTGAGCGGCCTTTCCAGGGAGAAATTCCTGCTGCTGTCCAAGCTGAGCCTCCCCTGGCCCAGCCTGAGGCTCTGATCCTCATGAGAATTCAGAACTCTCAGGTGGAATAGCTCCAAGTCTGTGCAGTTATTCCAGCTGGCAGCAGGTGATGAGTTTTTTTCATTTTTTACCATAATTTCTGCTCTCTTTCTGAGCTGTGTGACCCCACCACGCCCATGAGGCTCTGTGACAAACCCCAGCTCCAGCCCAGCTCCCACCATCACTGTGGGGTCACATTTGGCTTCTTGCAGCTCTCTGGTGGTCCAGGACCGACCTGGTTTTCGCTCTGTGCACAATGGGATTCGTCATGATGGGACCTGCAGCAGATGTTGGCCGTGAGAACATCAGCAGTGGGAGAAGCATTTCTCACAAATTCGTGAACCTTGGGCAGGCCGATCACTGCAATATTGGAAATTTAACCCAAAATCTGTGGGACAGCTCTGCCCAGGCCCAAGGCAACAGCACAGCCTGTCCTCAGGCACTGGTTCATTCCTGCTAATTACGGTTAATGACAACAACGAGCTGCTGTGACTCAGCTGAGTGTTTGAGTTCTGTGGGACTGATTTTCCAGGCAGCCTCACACGTCCCAGTTCAGGAACCGATTCGGCTGCAGGAAGGCGATCAGCGCCCAGCCGTCTCTGGCGGCAATCCCACTCCTTCAGCCCCCTCAAACTGCCACTTCCAGCCTCCCCCAGGGAACTGCGATCAGCAAAATCCTCAGGGAATCACTCTCCTCCTGTCAGGGGAGTCCCTCTGATACAGAGACTGAAGTGATCTTTTGTTTGTTTGTTTTCTGGAACTTTCTTTTCTTGTAGTGGGAGGTGTCCCTGCCCGTGGCAGGGGTGGAACTGGATGGGTTTTAAGGTCCCTCCCAACCCAAACCCTTCCATCTTTCCGTGATCCTGTGTCCCCAGCCTGGCGGAGAGCTGTGACACAGCTCCTGCACACTGAACCCACAGCCCACGGCATTCCCAGGGGGATGGAGCTGTCTGAGCTTCAATGTCCCTCCCAACCAAACACTCCTTTGATTCTACGATTTCTACTTTTCAACAAATTTTTTTTGGGAAAAGGAGGGGAAAACATAAAGTCTCCGATGACAGTAAACCACTCCAGGACCAGCTGTAAAAATCTGCAGAGGACCATGGTGCAGGAGCCTGGGCAGGAAGGAGCAAACACATTCCTGTGCCTCAAACTCCTGATGCCCACGGGAGCAGGAAAGTTAAACCAGGACTAGGGCAGGGCGTGGCTGGGAAGGGGCAGACTGGAGATGGGGCAGCACCGTTTTGGGGCAGCACCTTTGTGGGGTAGCACCATTTTGGGGCCGACTTCCCTGTTCTGGTCCGTGGTGACCAAACACACAGGACAGCTCCAGAGCGGAGTGGGGTCAATGAGCAGGCATGAGTTGTTGTCCGAGGGTTAATCCAGTAGAGAGGGCTCAAGACCACCAAAAGCCCCCCAAAGCCCCTCGACTCGTTTCCCGAAAGGTCCAGAGAACAGACCTGCACGTGCTCACACACCCCTGAAGAGCGAGAAACCCCACACCAGGGTGGGGATAACTTACCAATAAAGAGGTGTCCCCCAAAGCCCAGGCAGCGCCCCAGGACCCCCCTGTTTGGATCAGTACTGGACTGGTGATCTCCTTTCCCATCCAATCTCTCTTTCACTTTCTCCTCCTTCCCCCTTTCATTTTACTCTTTGATTTCTCTCACTGTTACAAAGTAAAGGAAAAACACGCGTAGATTTCCGCACCAAGTGTGGAGCTGGACAATGAAACTTGGTGAGCTTTGTTTTTTGGACCTTTTTGGCTTTTGCCATTCTTTTGTGACCGTGGGCACCTGTGACTCCTGGGTGCTCCCTTCTACACGGGAGTGGGACGTGACACCTGGTAGGACTGAGTCACTGAACAATGAAACAACAGATTTCAAAGGCAAAGCAGCTGAGAGGAACACACAGCGATGCGCTGGGGAGAACACGTCAGATGGAAGATGACAGGCTGGTGGCTCACAATTATCTCTCAGGAACAAGCTGTCACTGCTCTGACAATGTTACAACACAGTTCAGTGATCAGCAGTTCCAGAAGCAAACCAGATATTAGAAATTCCCTGGCAAGGAGCAGCAAACGTGGCCGGGACAGCACAGGGCATCCGAAACTGCCACAGTCCTGCGCCTCGAGGGGAAAACTCTGCTTGTGGAGGCAGCAGAGGCAGCAAAGGGTCAGAAGTGGGTGGGGAAGATCTGCTCAGTGACACCTCAAGGTTGTTTTCTACCTGGCAGGAGGGGGCAGCCGGGGGGGTCGGGCTCTGCTCCCAGGGCACAGGGACAGGAGCACAGGGAACGGCCTCAGGCTGGGCCAGGGGAGGCTCAGCTTGGACAGCAGCAGGAATTTCTGCCTGGAAAGGGCGCTCAGGCCTTGGCAGGGGCTGCCCAGGGAGCTTTGGAGTCCCCAGCCCTGCAGGTGTCCCAGGAAGGGCACTCAGAGCTCTGGGCTGGGGACAAGGTGGGGAGGTCTCCTCCAACCTCAGTGACTCTGTGATCACCAGAGCAGAGTCTCCCAGAGCATAAAGTGCCCACACATGAAATTCAGAAAGATTTGCTCCTAAGGCAAGTGATTCATCACCGAAACATCTGTGATGTGAGTGAAGAAAAGAGCAAACAGCCCCAAACCTGCTCCAGGAGGAAGGCTCTGCCCCACGCTGAGGGCAAGGGCTTTCCAGGGCCTTTTGGTGAAGCTTTTAGCACCGGTGGGTGTGCTCAGGTGTTACAGGGGGTGCATTGCTTCCCCTCAGCCCCTGCATTTCTGCTTTGTGCTGGGAGCTGTTATTCTTCCTTCTGAGGCAGCAGCCTGTGTGTCCTTTGCTGCCTTCTGCATTTATTCCATTATTTATTTATTCCAGAGCCCTGGGTCAGCCTGTCCTGGGTTCTTCTGCCTTGTGCAAAGCTCCAAACACAAACCTAGGAAGTGGAGGAAATTGGGCTTGTTGTGAAGGGCTGGGGCTGATAAAACACCTGCTTTGGGAAGGAAACACGGGATTGTTTCCCAGGCAAGAGGTGCTGCCTGTGAGAGAGGCTGGAGGAGCTGGACGTCACCAAAACATCAGCCCCTGTGGTAACAAACACGGGCAGGAGTCAAAACTCGTTAAAAACACAGGGGGAAGCTCCTCCCCAGGGCCAGCACCTGTGCTCGAGGCTTTCCCATGAAAGCTGCCCAGGGAAGGGGCTGAGCTGAGGGTTTGTGAGGTGGGGTGGAGAGTTTAGGGGCTTTTAGGGTTTGTAAGGTTGATAGTTGATTTGGGGACATAAATGTAGTTATAATGCAGTTTATTCGGGGACATAAATGTAGTTATAATGCAAGTCAGCTACTTCCCAGTTCTCAGATTTCCGTGTCTGTCTCCTCAGGCCTGCAGCTGCATTTTCTGGGGTGTTTTGTGCTGTTTTAATGCTGTAAATGCTTTGTCTTCTGTGTTTTTCAAAATTCTTCTTAAAAGGTGCCTGGTTTAGACCCGTGTGCTGTGTCAATAAGGAATGGGAAGGAATTTTCTTGGTGAAGTCTTGTTGTTGGTTGGTTGGTTTGGGGCTGATTTTTGGGGTTGTTTTTAGGAAAAGACTATAAAATTTGTCCCAGCCTCTAGGCGGGCAGAGAAGGCCAAGGCAGGATGGTGTGAAATGTCTTTTATTGCTCACATCAGACCAGGCTGGAGCACCCTGGGATCGTGGAAAGGGCGGGGGGTGGAATGAGGTGGGCTTTAAGATTCCTCCCAACCCAAACCCTTCTGTGATTCTTTGATGATTCAGGGGAGGGTTCCCAGGACTCAGATGCAGATAAAGAAAATGTTTTCCTCTCTTAGCATATTCCTGAAGTCAGCACGGGCCTCCTGCAGCTCGTGGTGCACACAAGGTGCTGTGTTTTGGTTCATTGCTGACACTCTGAGCACCCACCAGAGAGGTCCCTGCACCGCCCAGGTCTTGGTGCAGAAGGTTTGGGGGCTGGAGACTCCTCTCTGAAGCCCTGGGGTGGCCAAAGGACCCAGACTGAGTGGGTCTCACACAGAATCCCCTCTTCCCTTAGGGGTGAGGAGCTGTTGATCAATCTGAGCTCTCCCAGGGCTGTTTGTCCCCGACGTGGCATTGTCCTGATGATAACGTGTGGTTGTCCTTGCAGCCTGGCTCGGGGGGGCTGCTCCTGTGTCCTTGGTGCCCTGAGGTGCTGGCAGGTCCTGCGGAGTGCCCGGCCTCCAGGGCACCTCCCTCAGTGTCCTGCTCTGTCCCCTCTCCTGTGCTGTCCCCTGTCTCTCTGCCCAGCTCTGTCCCCTCTCCTGTGCTGTCCCCTCTCTGCACAGCTCTGTCCCCTCTCTGCACAGCTCTGTCCCCTCTCTGCACAGCTCTGTCCCCTCTCTGTCCCTTCTCCTGTGCTGTCCCCTGTCTCTCTGCCCAGCTCTGTCCCCTCTCTGCCCAGCTCTGTCACCGTCCCCGTGCTGTCCCCCGGCCGGCTGTGGGGATGGCAGTGGGACTGGCGCTGCTGGTGCTGCTGGCTGCCAGTGCCGTGGTGCCGGTGAAGGACCCGCTGCTGAACGTCTGCATGGACGCCAAGCACCACAAGAGCCAGCCTGGCCCCGAGGGGAAGCTGCACGACCAGGTAGGAGCTGGCTGGGGCTGGCTGGGCCCCTGTGCTGGGTGTGAGAGGTGTTTGTTTGCTGCCTTCTGTCAGCAAATGGCCGGAGCAGGGGCATGGTGGGAATTTGCCAGCTCAGGGTCACCCCTCCTGAGGCTCAGGTACCCCAGAGCACAGCGAGGGAAGGGATGGTGAGGAAAAGCTCTCATCTGCTCCCCCTCAGTGCTGGAGATTCTTCTTGCTCTGTCCCAGCCCTTTGGCGGAGGTTTTGTTTCTGTTCCTTGGGCTGGCAATAATTCCTACTGGGGATCTGATCTCCTGCCCTTCCTCCAGCTCTGCCTTGCTGCAGGGCCGAGCTGCTGAGCCCAAAGTGACTGAGAGTTTGCAGGAAAAGGTCAAATCCTGTGGCTGCTGAGGGCTCCTTGCTGTGGGCTCTGCGGGGAGCCGGCTCCTGCGGCATCCTCTGCGCTCCTGGAGCTCCTGCACATCCTCTGCGCTCCTGGAGCTCCTGTGGCCTCCCCTGTGTTCCCAGAGCTCCTGTGGCCTCCCCTGCCCTCCCGGAGCTCCTGCAGCCTCCTCGGCACTCCTGGAGCTCCTGTGGCCTCCCCTGTATTCCCGGAGCTCCTGCGGCCTCCCCTGCCCTCCTGGAGCTCCTGCAGCCTCCCCTGCCCTCCCGGAGCTCCTGCAGCCTCCTCGGCACTCCCGGAGCTCCTGCAGCCTCCCCTGCCCTCCTGGAGCTCCTGCAGCATCCCCTGTGCTCCCGGAGCTCCTGCAGCATCCCCTGCGCTCCCGGAGCTCCTGCAGCATCCCCTGTGCTCCCGGAGCTCCTGCAGCATCCCCTGCGCTCCCGGAGCTCCTGCAGCATCCCCTGTGCTCCCGGAGCTCCTGCAGCATCCCCTGCGCTCCCGGAGCTCCTGCAGCATCCCCTGTGCTCCCGGAGCTCCTGCAGCATCCCCTGCGCTCCCGGAGCTCCTGCAGCATCCCCTGTGCTCCCGGAGCTCCTGCAGCATCCCCTGCGCTCCCGGAGCTCCTGCAGCATCCCCTGTGCTCCCGGAGCTCCTGCAGCATCCCCTGCGCTCCCGGAGCTCCTGCAGCATCCCCTGTGCTCCCGGAGCTCCTGCAGCATCCCCTGCGCTCCCGGAGCTCCTGCAGCATCCCCTGTGCTCCCGGAGCTCCTGCAGCATCCCCTGCGCTCCCGGAGCTCCTGCAGCATCCCCTGTGCTCCCGGAGCTCCTGCAGCATCCCCTGCGCTCCCGGAGCTCCTGCAGCATCCCCTGTGCTCCCGGAGCTCCTGCAGCATCCCCTGCGCTCCCGGAGCTCCTGCGGCATCCCCTGTGCTCCCGGAGCTCCTGCGGCATCCCCTGTGCTCCCGGAGCTCCTGCGGCATCCCCTGCCCTCCCGGAGCTCCTGCGGCATCCCCTGCCCTCCCGGAGCTCCAGCCCGGTCCCTGCTCTGTTGCAGTGCTCCCCCTGGAAGGACAACGCCTGCTGCACGGCCAACACCAGCTCGGAAGCCCACAGGGACCAGTCCAACCTGTACAACTTCAACTGGAACCACTGCGGGGTGATGGCACCCAAGTGCAAGCGCCACTTCATCCAGGACACGTGCCTGTACGAGTGCTCGCCCAACCTGGGGCCCTGGATTGACCAGGTAGGATCAGACCAAGGGATCATGGAACTGCTTGGGTTGGAAGGGACATTAAAACTCATCCAGTGCCACCCCTGCCAGGGCAGGGACACCTCCCACTGTCCCAGGTGCTCCCAGCCCCAATGTCCAGCCTGGCCTTGGGCACTGCCAGGGATCCAGGGGCAGCCACAGCTGCTCTGGGCACCCTGTGCCAGGGCCTGCCCACCCTCCCAGGGAAGGATTTCTGTTCAGTATCTAGGATGTCTCAACTTTTCCCACAGAGTAGAAAGATTCCAAGGACCTTTCTGGCCTCTGACTGGTGGAAGAATTCCTTGTGTCAAGACCCATCTCTGCTGGGGCTGAAACTCCCCCTGTGGAGGGGCTGGGGGGATCTGGGATGTGGCAGATCTTGCCCTTGGCTTTGAAGGGCCGTCCCCAGCGTGCCTGGCCCTGTGTCCTGCAGGTTGACAGCAGCTGGCGCCGGGAGAGGATTCTCCACGTGCCCCTGTGCAAGGAGGACTGCGAGGAGTGGTGGAGGGACTGCAAGGACTCCCTGACGTGCAAAGAGAACTGGCACCAGGGCTGGAACTGGGCAACAGGTTGGTGGGCTCCGGGGAACCTCTCCTCACCCCCAGGCAGGTCACTGCTGCCAGGACCCCAAATCTCTCACTTCTCTGGGGTTACCGAGCCCCCACTGCCCAGCTCAGGTGTGGCCGTGGGCTGTGGGCAGTGTCCTGCTGCTCCAGGAGGGAAGGGATGTCCCAGCACTCACCCTGAGGCGTTCTCTTCTCCTTGTCTGTCCCCAGGAACAAACCGCTGTCCCTGGGGCTCCATGTGCAGACCCTTCAGCAAGATCTTCCCCCGGCCCAAAGACCTGTGTGAGAAGATCTGGTCCCACTCGTACAAATACACCCTGGAGCAGCGGGGCAGCGGGCGCTGCATCCAGATGTGGTTTGACCCCGCTCACGGGAACCCCAACGTGGCCGTGGCGAGACACTACGCGTGGAAAAAGAGATCCTCCCCCACTCGGGTGGCTCCCGAGAGCGCCCAAGCGAGGCGTGCTCTGCCGTGGGCCGTCCTGGTGCTGCTGCCCCTGGCCCTGGAGCTGCTCCCCGCGGCAGCTGGGGGCTGTGGGGTCCCCTGGATGGGGGTCCCTGGGGTGGCTCTATGAAGGGACATGGCCGGGAGTGCTCCAGGTGCCCTGCAGACGAACTGGCACAGGTGGCTCGGGTCTGTCTGTCTGTCTGTCCCAGTGCTCAGCGTGAGCTGCGCTGTTGGACACTGATACCCAACCCTTTCAGCTGCTGACCAGCACAGGGATTTTCTGGCCATGGAGGGAAGTGCAATACGATCTCTGCTCTGACACGGGAGCTCCTGCAGCTCTGCTCCCACCCCTGGCTGTGTGCCGGGCTGGCTGAGCTCGGGTGTCCGGTCCTTTGGGCTGCTGGGACTCCCTGGAGGGTGGGGTTGGTAATAAAGCCTCGCTCTGGATCAGCTTTGCTGCACTGATGGGAAATGCTCCTGAGGAGCGGGGAGTGTCCAGGGGATGGAGGGAGGTGGCTGGGCCAGGGGGTGGTGGTGAGATTTGCAAATGTAGGAATTGGCCTGGGGTGGGAAAGATCAAAAAATTATAAATTGTTTGGATTGGAAGAGGTGTCAAAGCTCATCTCTCTCCACTCTCCTGCACTGGGCAGGAACACCTCCCACTGTCCCAGGCTGCTCCCAGCCCCAATGTCCAGCCTGGCCTTGGGCACTGCCAGGGATCCAGGGGCAGCCACAGCTGCTCTGGGCACCCTGTGCCAGGGCCTGCCCCCCCTCCCAGGGAACAATTCCTGCCCTATATCCCATCCAGCGCTGCCCTCTGGCACTGGGAAGCCATTCCCTGTGTCCTGTCCCTGCAGCCCTTGTCCCCAGTCCCTCTGCAGCTCTCCTGGAGCCCCTTCAGGCCCTGGCAGGGGCTCTGAGCTCTCCCTGGAGCTTCTCCTCTCCAGGGGAGCCCCCCCAGCTCTCCCAGCCTGGCTCCAGAGGGGCTCCAGCCCTGGAGCAGCTCCGGGGCTCCTCTGGACTCTCTCAGCAGCTCCAGGTCCCTCCTGTGCTGGTCCCCAGCGCTGGGGCAGCCCTTCCAGGGTTGTCCCTCAAGGTCCCTTCTCTGGCTTTCATAGGATTGCTGCACTCTGCTTTCAAATCGTGCATTGAACTGGTAGCTGTGGCTACCCGTGCTGTGCACTGAATAATGCTCATTAAGATCTCTTAGTCTAATCATTATCATGATAAATCATTAATTTATATAAATATATTTGGTTTCCCATCCTTAATCCCGGAGGATTAAGTCACGGAAGGGTTCAATCACAGCTGCACAATCCTTGAGACACAAATCATTGACCAAGTCTGGGGCTGGGGCTGGATCCAGGCACACCCAGACTCCTCCCGGGGAAAGAGTTCAGGAAGCCATCGAGCCCGGGTGGGTTTGGGGGTCTCTGGGGTGTCTTTGGGGGTCCTTTCTGCTCCTCATGACTCGGTGGGAGGGTCCCCATGATAAACTTTGTCTCCCACTCTGCCCATGGGGCAATGCCAGGGCTGCCTGGGTCAGGACAAGTCCAGGCTGCAGAGCTTTGTAATACTTTAAATATTTTCAGGAGTTTTTAGGTCAGAGCAGCTGCTTCCAGAAGCTTTTTTTTTTTTGCTCACTTTTATTTTAAAATGCTCCTGATGATGTAGCCTCTGTCACAGCTGATCACTAACGCTTTGCCTTTACATGAAACAGAGAAGCACTTTTTCCCCTCTAATGTAAATATGATGAATTTAATCAAATTACTCTAAATATAGTGTGTTGTCTCCAAAATCTGAAGGTGGAGCCCACAGGGTGGAGCAGGAGGGGATGGAGAGCCGGGGAGGCACTGCAGGCAGAGAGGCAGAACCTGGGAGGAAGATGAAGAGAAACTGCTTGGTCTCAGCCCTGTCCCAAAATCCTTCCTGCACCCTGAGATATCTGACTTTTGTCCCTCTCATGGATTTGCCCAAACAGCTCATGGGCAAATAGAGGAATGTTACATTCCCTGTGGTGCCCATGGTGATTATTTCAGGGACAGAAGTGCCACTGAGCAGCACCTTCACTGCTAAAATCTTCCTTCTCTGGGGTGTTTTATTTGCTTTTTTTTTTGTCTGGTGTTTGTAGCTGGAAGCTCTGGACCTCAGCAAGGTGGGTGTGGGCACACTGAGGTAGAGGTGTCTCCCTGGCCCATCCCTGGCAGTGCCCAAGGCCAGGCTGGACATTGGGGCTGGATGGGGACAGTGGGAGGTGTCCCTGCCATGGCAGGGGTGGCACTGGGTGGTCTCTAAGGTCCCTCCAACCCAAACCTTTCCATGATTCCCTCATCCCACAAGGAAGATGCCCAGGAGGTTACATTTCAGGAACCCGTGAGGTTCATTACAGATGGAATCAAAATAGAAATTTTTTTTTTCCCAAGCCTCACCGATGCAATGACAAGGCAAGGAGGGCACTAGGAGACACCAGGCAGAAATTCCCACCTTTGTGGTGATCCCTGGCACGAGAGAAAAACCAGGAGTGATGATTTACAGAAGGAAACGGCACAAGAGAAGGATGGGAAGGCAAGAAGGGATTTGCATTCAGCCAGGGGCAGGCTCATGTAGGAGCTGCTTTGTTATTCAGGTGCTGGGGAAGCACAGGGAGTGATGGATGCCGTGAACAGGCAGGGCACTTACTCGGGTTTTTGTTTTCATCTTTCCTGAAGTAGTCTAACATCAGCAGCAAAGTAGGAAATCAGGGGGAATAGGGAAAAAACAGGAAGTTAATAAAACAGATGGTTTAAAATTAGCAGGGCAGGGTAAGGGCAGGGTGACAATTCCCCTGTGAGCACTTAGAGAGGGGCAGGAGCTGGCAGAGATCGGAGAGGAGGAACAGAAGATAAATGGGAATGAAAACTGGCGTGGAGTGACCCCAGAGCCTGGCACAGGAGATGTGGAAAAGGACAAAGAACCACTCGGATTAACACTCAATTCCTGAAAAACAGCGAAACAGAGCAGCCCAGTCCCCGCGGAGCACACATGTGGATTTCTTCAGAACAAATTGTGACAAAGCGCTGTAATTTCTCCTCCGGCGGGGGCAGCACGTCCGGCTGCCAAGGCACAGCCAGGGAATTAAACCGGCCCTGGCTGCAATCACGCCCGGGACACATCTCACACAGCATCTTCGGGAACCAGAATGCAGAGAACGACCTAAGTGACACCGCCACAAAAGTGAGGACAAAACTCATTCGAAAACTGAAGTTGTCAATTGTTCCCTGCCAAAGATGAAGGAAGCGCTCTGATTTCTGCAGTTATTCACTGAGCCCTTCAGGAAACAGCCATTTTTGGGGTGTGAATGTTGCTGCTGTCGTGTCATGTTGGGGACACAGATCTGCTCTTCCCTGGATGATCTGGCCTCTAATCCACGTATTCCGTGTGTTTATCCTGACTGATCACAGCTTCGGGTGTGGCTCCAGCCTCCCTCTGGTGCTTCCACAGCCCCAAACCCAAGGGGAGGCACCCCCTGTGAGGGAACCCAGAGACCCATCAGCGACAAAATCATTGGAATTCCACGGGATATAAAGCACGAGGGCTCCTTTTGGTTTTATGGAAGTGCCAGCCAGAAATGTTAGACCAGATTTACCGAGCACCCTTCTGGGCTGGTTTGGGTGAGCTGCTGTCCTGCAGGGGGGTAGAGGGACTCCACAAACCCTCGAGGTTCCTTGTGTTCCTACTTTTCATATTTCCATCAGAAATTCCATGGTAGGTGTTTATCTTCCACCACTGCCCTGCACATTTCCTCTGCTGTTTGTGCATTTTGAGATTCCTTACGCACACCCAGGACAGCTTCTCCTCCTGGAGATGGGTTCATCTTCGCTGCCAGTGAAAGGGGGTCTGGAATTACAAAATCCCTGCAGGGTTGGGGTTGGAAGAGACCTTAAGGATCATCTTGTTCCACACCCCGCCATGGGCAAGGCTTCCTTCCACCAGAATGTTCCACCAACTTCTGGCACTTATTTCAGTGACATTAAATATTTGGGTCGTGGTGAAGAGCCGCCAACCCTTCCTGTATTTCCATCAGCAAACAGCGTGGGCTGCTTGGATTTCTCAGCTTTAACAAAGTTAACACCTACCTAAAGCTGGGGAGGGTGGGGTGTTTGTTTTTCTCGAACATCCTGGATTTAAGCCAGACTTTGCACTCTGTGAGTCTCAGCCAGGCTCAGTCTGGGGACCTGACTTGAGCAAAGATGTCATTGCAGAAATGCTGAGTGTTACTGGAGCCAGGCCATGAGGAGCGGCTGAGGGAGCTGGGGAGGGGCTGGAGAATCCTGAGGGAGCTGGGGAGGGGCTGGAGAATCCTGAGGGAGCTGGGCAAGGGGCTCAGCCTGGAGCAAAGGAGGCTCAGGGGGCCCTTCTGGCTCTGCACAACTCCCTGACAGGAGGGGCAGCCGGGGGGGTCGGGCTCTGCTCCCAGGGCACAGGGACAGGAGCACAGGGAACGGCCTCAGGCTGCGCCAGGGGAGGCTCAGCTTGGACAGCAGCAGGAATTTCTGCCTGGAAAGGGCGCTCAGGCCTTGGCAGGGGCTGCCCAGGGAGCTTTGGAGTCCCCAGCCCTGCAGGTGTCACCTGGACGTGGCACTCAGAGCTCTGGGCTGGGGACAAGGTGGCCATCGGGCACAGCTGGCACTCCATGGGCTGGGAGGGCTTTTCCAGCCCCAGGGATCCTGGGATTGCTGGCTGCACATGGATTTTCCCTTCAGAACTCTCCATGCAGACAAGGTTTCCCCTCCTGACTCCCCTGTGGGGCCACAAGGATCCCTAAAAGCATAAATGATCAAGCACAGAGAAAAGTGTGACCAGAGGCTGTTTTTTACATCAGCAAATTTTATAGAAAGAAGTAGATTTTATAGAAGAAATCTTCTGCAAGACTTATCTCCCAGCTCTGGCCTTTGGGCTAATAAAAGAAATTATCTCTCTTGAAAAACAAAAATACAAAAGGCAGGGTCACGCATCTGATAAAATCCCAATTTTCAGGAAAATGCATCATTAATTGTGGTTGTTTGCTGGAGGGAAAAGCAGCCCAGAACTAAAATGATTCGCTTTTCCAAAAATTATCCAGAACCATTTTCTAACTCTGAATCCATCACTCCCCGCAGCAAAACCGCGTCCCTCTGATGGGTGAGGATGCAATAATTGCTGCGGTGGCAGCTCCCCTTCCCAGGGTGAGTCACGCCGATCCCACGGCTCTCGTGTCTGCGCCCCTGCAGAGGTCAGCGATGAACGTCACCCCACAAGGCTTTAATTCCCAGAATCTGCGGGAATTATGAGATCAGCTGGATAATAAAAACCCCCACAACGCTGACCATTGGGCACAGCTCATCCTTCACCTGTGCGTTGCTGCAGCTGAAAGGAGAAGCAGAAAGCAGCAGTTCGGCAGTGAAAGTGGCCAAAAGCAGGATTTCTACACCCAAGAAGCGCTTCAGGGAACTCACCCTGCTCTCAGCCAAGCTCTGACCATCCAGTCCCTCTGCTGCTTCCCCCCTGGATCTCTTTTTTTCCAGCTGCGCTCGTTTCCTGGCAGACAGCACAGGCAGCAGGGCAGCCTCTCCCCGGCTCTCCCAACAATCCCCAGCCCGGCTGTCAGAGCCAGGTACACCCAACACTCAGGTGTTCAAATCCCTCAAATCTGACTGTGTCCTGTGCAAAACAGCTGGAATTCACCATTCCAGGAGGAGGAACATGCTCTGGGCCTTCCAGCTCATGCCACAGAACAATCTAGAGAACTTCCAGGAAGAGTAAAGGTCTTGGTTTCCACAGTGGGAATGTGGTTAAAGAGAAAAGCCTGGGAACAGTGTGAATGGGTCCTGGTTTGAGGTTTGTTTTTTTTCCCTGGTGCCAGGTTCCATCTGGGATTTTCCTGAAGGAGGCCAGGGGGAGTGGAAGGGGTTACCCCCAGCCCCCTGCGGCGCTCGGAGCGGGCAGGGAGCAGCTCTGAGGAGCAGCAGTGCCCAGGCAGTCCCTGCAGCCAGACCTGCCATGGTACCTGAGCCATCACATTCCCTCCGTCCGTCCGTGCAGCACTGGCTCTCAGCTGGAAACACACATGAGCCAAGGATGAGAGGGATCAGGGGATAAAATCTGGGGTTTTATCCAGTTTCAGTCATTAGGTTCACTCCTTCCTCTGCACAAGGGATGAGATGTTTGTTCACGCTAAACCCAAGCGCTCCCCTTGAGCTCCCAGCTCTGCAAACCCCAAAGCCCAGCAGCCACTTTAATTCCTCTCCATGTTTGGATCCAGCAGCGCCCTGAGTCCTCTGCAGAGCTCAAAACCAACCCACAGGAGGATTTCCCTGCGGGAGTTTTGTTTTCCATCCTGCTTCCAGCACCAGGAGAGTCCCAGGGTGAGCATCAAAAAGGTTCGGAGCTCCTGTCAGCACCCACGGGTGTGTGCTCTGCAGAGGTGATGTTTAACCACAGGAAGAAGTCAGTGGAAACATCAGGAATGTGCTGAATTCTCCGGATCCGGGGCTTTTAGAATTCAACTGACTAAAGTTTTGGCAAATGCTTTAGAGGAAAACAAGCTTCAGTGGAAGTTCAACTCAGTGGATGTCAACGGTCAGAGAGAGCACACAGGGCAATATCCAGCTTAGAAAGGTCCCAGACCTATCCCAGAAGTGGTTTCTGCCCGTTTCCCTGCACGACTCTGAGCTCAGGGCCACCACAAAACAGTGTCAGAAGTGTCTTTGGATGGAGATCCAGGCCATATGGGCAGGAAGGGAATGCTCAAGGAAGTATTTTAGGAATAATGAAGTAGTAGCATTTTAATCATTCCCAGTGATGTCTCCCAGATCTGATTGGTCTCCACACCAGGAATGGGGGGTTTGTCCAGGTGAACATGTCCAGGAACGTGGTGCCCAAAGCGAGGGGTCAGAGAGGAGCCAGCAGCTGCCCTGCAGAAGGGGACAGGGACGTGGGGACAGGGATGTGGGGACAGTGGTGGCGTGGAGGGGCTGTTGGAGCTGGGGGACACTGGCAGCATGGAGGGGACATGGAAGGGCACATCCTTGGGCGTGCTGGGACAGCAGACAGCGAGCTGGGGGACACCACTCTGACCACGGCTCTCTCCCCACAGCCTCTGCACCTTCAGCCCACAGATCATTGCCCAGCAGGGAGGCAACAAACAGAACCAATAAATGTAAAATCACTTCCATAAAGGCAGGTGTGGGTGAACCCAGACTCTCCAGGCTGCAAGAGGAATGAGTGGAGTGTGGAGGAGGGCTCTGTGGTGTCCTGCGTGGCTGGAAGGGGACACTCAGGTCTAATTTCTTGCTGTCCCTTAATGCAAGAACTAAGCTGCATTAAATAAAACAGCGGGTGGCAAATTTAAAACCAGTTACAGGAGGTTATTTTTCCCTCAACAGGATTAAGCTTTGGAACATTTTGTCAGAGCAAGCTGCAGACACCAAAAGCCTGCAGAGGCTTCACCAAGTGGTGAGACAAATCCACAGGAAAACCAAATCCGTTAAAGAATATTCCCCACAAAACAGATCAGAAGGTACCCAGGCCCTGTGAAGCCTCATTTAAAATGCTGTTTATTCGATCTGGCACCCTAAAAAATGAGGGGGCAGGATAGATTACCTGATGTCCTTCCAGGTGCTGGGAGCCCCAGGTTATGCCGGGATGTGGCTGCCTTTGGAGTCATGGAATCACGGGTTCGTTGAGGTTGGGAAACATCTCTGCGATCATGGAGTCCAACCCTCAGCCCAGCACCGCCGCCGTGGTCACCACCGTGTGTCCTCAAGGGCCACATCCACGTGGTTTTGAACACTCCCAGGGATGTGACTCCCAAACTGAGCCTCAGCTGTGCAGATTTTGGGATATTTCCAAAACACCAGGGCAGAAACCATGGAGGTGCCATTTGGGACATTTCCAAAGCACTGTGGCAGTGCCAGGAGGCTTTGTCACCCAGGGGGCACTTGCAGCGCCTGATGTCACTGCCGAGAGGTTTCGCTGATGGGACCCAAGGGCCGAGTGTGGAAAGAGCGTTCAGTCCCTTCTCCCTGTTCCAATTAATCCGTTAATTCTTGTGGGGTTTGCTGCTACTTACAGGAGAGTTGGCAAATATTAGGCCTGAACGGATCACGGTGATCTGCTCTGACATCCTGCACCGCATTTCCAGAGGAATTCCGTGACCCACTTATCCACCAAACCCCTGCAATGGGCTCCAGGCAAGGCATGCACCTCCCAAGAACTTCTGTCCTCACCTCCAGGGTCCCAAAAGACAAAGAATTTGTCATCTGTCCTTTTGCATTTTCAGATTTGCAGACCAGCAGTGTCTCGTTTCATCCCATTTTGCTGTACCTGCAGTCACTGAGGGACGTTGGGCTTGGGGGTGGCACTGGAGAGTCATCACAGCCACCACACAGGACTGGGGACAGGTTTTAGATCAATTCAGCTTTTCTTTTAACTCTCACATTGTCTGAACTCAGTATGTCAAACCTCTCTCTGAACTCTCTTTCTCTCTGCTGGTATCTCAGGTGAAATTTGCATTCCTTTTTTTTCGTATTCTTTTTTCATTTTTATTTTATTTTCGACTTCCTGTATTTTTTTCTCTCATGACATTATTCAATCCTTATCCATCAGATGAACAGTTACAAGTTCTTTGGGTCAGAACTTTCACATTTACTGAGGAAAAAAACCCCCAGCCATCCTCAGTACAGTCACTGTGAGTCATTCACCTTCCCAAGATAAAATCTGGATCAGAGGAACTGGGGAAGTCAAACCCACTGCTGGATGGACACATGGGCATTAATCAGGACTCTAAAGTAGAAGTATTTTAAAAAAAGACCAACATTGCTGTGGGCAACTTCTAAATATTGAGGCGGCTGATAAATTTACAAATTCCTTGAAGTTTTTGCCTAAAATTGTCTCTCATTCATGGATATTTTATCCCAGAGACACCAGTGAAAATGGTAAAATAGTCAGGGGAGTGTTCATTATCCACCTCTTGTGGACCTGAGCAATTTATGAAATAAAATATGATGGTAATAATAAAATAAAGAGAGGTGTGTACATCTGCTCGCTACTTCGGGGGCAGCACACAGATTTTCTGAGGGCTGAGAAGGTTGTACTGGGCAGTTCCCAGTCAGGATTGTCAGGGGTAGAAATTTAAAATGGAAAATGAGTTTTTATAGCTGAAACCTGTTACGTCCTTGTGAGTAAACAGCTTCCAGCCTGGAGAAGGAACTCCGGGCGTATCCAAGTTTTATATTTCCAAGGACTGAGGTCCCACGCCTGCGAGGAAGAATTTTTCTTTTATTTTCCAACGGAATTTTCCCCTATGGCAACCTTTCCACCCACCCTCTTGTCTTTTCACCTCAGATGAGTCTGACTTGTTTTCCCCCTGGATTCCCTTTCAGGAGTTGAAAGGTTTAACTGGACGCTGCTTTTGCCTTCTCTGCTGGTCAGAATCCCCAGCGGCACCATCCGCCCAACCCAACCTCGACTTGCTTACAGTTTATTTTTCATTTTAAGTGCCTGGAAGGATCCACAACCGGGCAAAGCCTTCCAGATGTGCTCTCACAGCCACTGATCAAGGGGTAAAATCTCTGCCCTTGAGCTGGTGGTGGCAGTGTCCCATAGCCATGTCCCCAGCTGGGACACGCCGAGAAGCCGTGTCCTTCCCAGCTGCTCCCAGGGCAGGAATCTGCTGGGAACAGGAGCAGCATCAAACCCCACAAAGCTCGGTGTTCCCACAGGAACCTGCAGGGAACAGGAGCAGCATCAAACCCCACAAAGCTCGGTGTTCCCCGGGGTGGGAGATGCCGGCCGGCCGCGGCTCCGGCAGCTTGCCTGGAAGGACAGCGTTGTTCCAGGTGTCTCCGAGACACACGGACACGTCTTAGTCACGGTGACTCACGCTTGATAGAGACAAAGATGAGCAAATCTCAGTTCTGGAAGAAGTGGTTCATTAGCATAAGATCATTTTTTATTGCTGTCATGGAAAAGGGACTCAGAAAAAAGTGGGAGAGTGTCTTTGTAAAAAGGGCTGGAGTGCTGGGATGAGAGGCAAGAGTTTCAAACTGAGAGAGCAGAAATTTAGATGGGATATTGGAAAGAAACCCTTCCCTGGGAGGGTGGGCAGGCCCTGGCACAGGGTGCCCAGAGCAGCTGTGGCTGCCCCTGGATCCCTGGCAGTGCCCAAGGCCAGGCTGGACATTGGGGCTGGGAGCACCTGGGACAGTGGGAGGTGTCCCTGCCATGGCAGGGGTGACACTGGGGGGGATTTGAGGTCCCTTCAAACCCAAACCGTGATGCTGCCTGCCCTGTGTGTGCCCTGGAAGATGAACTGAGCTGGGCAGGGACTCCTTGGGCCGATCTCTGGTTTCCACAGGCTGATGCCAACCTGGCTGTGGTCAGACCTGGCCCGGAGCTGGGGGCAGGATGCTCACACGCTGCACCCCACGAGCAAACTGAGGCACAGCCACAGCTTGGGAATTAATAAATAAAACCTGTGGTGACTAAGTGCAAACAGGGTGTTTGGGATTTGTGTTCGTGCCAGCTCAGGACCAGCAGGATTCCTTCCTGCAGGAGAGGCTGCTCGCTGAGGGTCGGTGCTGGCATCCCTTGAGGCCTCCACAGACCAAATTAAGGCTCAGGATTTGATTTCACCGCAGTCTCAACCTCTCTCGATCCAAGCCCGGCAGGGTTGAGGTGGCAGTGGATTTGCAGTAATTTTCTGCAGCAGCACTGGTGACCCCGGGATCCCAGTGACATTTCCTGAAGCTGCAGCCCACTGGGGAGCCCCTCCAGGCCATCCCTGCCCTTCACTCACTCTGGATCTGCAGGGATCATCCCTGCTGAGCATTCCCGTGGAGCCTGCTTGGCCAGGGACGTGCGGTGCTGGCAGGGAGAGCACCGGCTGAATTCAAAGGGGTTTATTGATCAGCGAGGTGCTGTTCGCTCAGTTCTCCCCAGAAAATCACCTCTTCCTTCTTCTCTGAAGAATCAATGTTCCTGACAGGACACACATCCTTAAGACAAACCTGCAGCAAAACATCAGCCCGGGCCTGACACGCACCCACAGAGATTTATTGTGCTTTACAGACAGATAGCGGAGCCTCAGAATAAATTAAACCCAAATGGAGAGTTTATAGAATCAGAGGGTGGCTGGGGTTGGAAGGGACTGCAGAGATCACCTCTGACCTAACGCAGCTCAAACACCGGAAACCAAAGCAAAACTTGGATTTGTTTCTTACCTCAGAACTCAATAGGATCAGCGATTCCTGGCAAATAGAAATGTGTTTTACAGGGAAACGGTGACATGCTGTAAATGTGCTGGTTTAAAGTGTTGTAGCATTGGTTTCCTTCTCCCTGGCAGCTTTTGTGACTGCGCTGGAGCCTTTGCACAGAAATTTTTCAAGGTCAAGAGCCAATTGAAACCTGTCAGGTTTTGGAACTGAGATGGTTGGGTTTGGTTTTAATTCTGGGATGTGCAGCAAGACAAGGAATCTCTCTCTGCATTCCTGCTTTGCACACCAGCACCTTTCTCATTTCCAAGGCACCTTTTGGTCACAGTGTTCCCACCACGGACACGACTGCACCAGCAGTTCCTCTGTCTTTAATCCCGTTATTTTTGGGGTGAAAGTGAGGCACATCATGAACAGTGATCCCTGCACTGAGGCAGAGGGGGTGAGCCAGCTGAGGTCTCTGATTGCAGCGGAGAGTCCAGAAAATGAGATTTTTACCATAAAAAAAAGCTTAATCCATTTAGTTTCTAAAATGAGGCTTGATATTCCTTAGGCAAACCACTGAACTCATCTTTGCTGCTGAGAATGAGAATAAATACCACTCCAAAGGGGAATAAACACCACTTCTGTCCCTCTGCCTCCATAACCTGGCAGGTCTGTGGGCTCTGCAAAGCCTCCGGGTCTCCCGTTGGGTGACTGCGCAGATGAATTTCGGCTGGAACATTAAACCAGCAATAAAGTGATGACGAATTAAATGCACGTTGCTGTAGAGAAAACAATGAATTATACATGTGGCTGCCCCTGGAACCGGCCCTGGCTGCAGGCCTTGGAGGCCACTGTCAGTTTTCTGATGCCTCCCAGCAACGTGGGTCAGCTTTTCACTCGTAATTTCCTCACAAAATAACAGCCCCATGTGTTACCTCCGAGCAACAAGAAACTAAGTCAAGCTACTGAAAGAAAATCCTTATATTCCATCACAGAACGGCATTCGAAATTCTTTCTTTTTTTTTTTTTTTTCTATTTTTTGAAAGATTAACGTGCTCAGTCCCACGGCTCACTGCACCAGGCTGCTCCCAGACTCTGGGCAGCCCTGCCCTGCTGCAGCTCTGCTCTGGGGGACGTTGCTCTGGTGCCTCCAGTTGCTGTTCCAAACCGAAGGCCGAGAGATTGTTAAGCTCCAGGAAAGCAGCAGCTCTGGAGCAAGAGCATTTTTAGGATTCAATAACAACAAATTGTTTCAATGCCATTCTGTGATTCTTTTGAGAACGATTTTTCACCGACATGTTTACTCAAAGTAAGGTCAAATGGTACAGGTAAGGAATAAAGAATTTATTCACCCCGTGAGTGCTGAAGTGCTACACTTGCTTTTATTTCTGTGTTATTCCTTTGGGGATTTTTCAATACTATGAATTTTAATGAAGAACAAGTCTCTAAGATGAGTTGCATTATACACGTGTCATTCAGAAGAACACAGTCACTACACATCTTTCCACCTGACTCCAGAGAACGCGGCCGAGATGGAGATTTACTGCCACACCACAGTGGAATTCCACCTGCCTCCTCCTCGCAGGGGGTTTACATGGGAAGCTCCAGCTGAATATGAGGAAAAACTCTTTTACTGTGTGGAAAAGCTGCCCAAGGAGGCTGTGGAGTCTCCTTCTCTGGAGATGTTCAAACCCCAGCCAGCTGTGATCCTGTGTAACCTGTTCTGGATGAACCTGCCTGAGCAGGAGGGTTGGATGAGCTGATGTCTGGAGGTCCCTTCCCACCCCAGCTGCTCCATGAGTCTGGGATTTTGGGATTTCCCAGAGGTGATGTACCTGGGGTAGCTTCTCATTGATCACTCTCCTTCCATTGCCAATCAGAGATCCTGATTTTTGTCTTTCTCTTGTGCTTTCCACAAACCTGGGGACAGTGACGCGAGGATGTCGGGTGTTCTGGATTTGACTGGGGTAGCAGAAGGTTTGTTGCAGGATGTTGCCTGAAAGAGCTGAAGGAGTTTGGGGCGGGGAGTTTGGGGTCCCATTTAGGTGTCCATCCCTTTTGCTCTCATCCTCCCAGCATGCGGCTCCCGGGGCAGACAAACACCTTCACAACCTTGTCCTGTATCTGCCGCGTCCTCACCCCGTACACGGTGGGGTTGAGCAGCGGCGGGAACAGCACGTACAGGTTGGCCAGCAGGATGTGGGCCTCGGGGGCGACGTTGTGGCCAAAGCGCTGCACCAGGGCGGTGAAAGCAGCGGGGACGTAGAACAGGAACAGCACGCAGACGTGAGAGCCGCAGGTGTGCAAAGCCTTGTGGCGGGCAGAGCCCGACGGGAGCCGGGACAGCACCAGGAGGATGAAGCCGTAGGAGACGCCGATGAGGATGAGATCCAGGACGACCACGGCGAAAGGCACCGTGAGGCTGTACCAGATGTTGACGGAGATGTCGGCGCAGGCCAGGCGGGCGACGCCGATGTGCTCGCAGTAGGTGTGCGGGATGACATTGTGCCCGCAGAACGGCAGCCGCCGCAGCAGGAAGATGCAGGGGAAGATGATGCAGAAGCTCCTCAGCAGAGCTGCCAGCCCCGTTTTGGCCACAGCCGATGGGGTCAGCACCACCCCGTAGCGCAGCGGGAAGCAGATGGCAACAAAGCGGTCAAAGGCCATGGCCAGCAGGATCATGGACTCCACCGAGCAGGTGAAGTGCAGGAGGAACATCTGGGTCAGGCAGGCGCCGAAGGAAATCTCCCTGGCTCGGAACCAGAACAGAGCCAGCATCTTGGGCACTGCCGTGGTGGAGAGCGTGAGGTCGGCGACGGCCAGCATGGACAGGAAGAGGAACATGGGCTGGTGCAGGCTGCGCTCGGTGCCGATGACGAACAGCAGCGCCCCGTTCCCCAGCAGCGCTGCCAGGTACATGGAGCAGAACGGGATCAAGAGCCAGACGTGCAGCTGCTCCTGCCCGGGATCCCGGTCAGGATGAACGTGGCTGGCGTCGCGCTGCTCAGGTTGAACGGGGTCATGTTCACCTGAAAACAAAGGCAGGAGACACTACAGGACGTCACTTTGGGTGCTTGAGCTGTTCCGGCAGCACCGAGTGCCTTGTGTCACCTGCTCTGGTCTGCAGAGAGCCACAGCCAGAGGGACAGACGCAGCGCGCAAACCCCAGAGTCTGCAGGGAGTCCTTACACGGTCCTCACGCTTCTGCTGCGGGGAAAAAGCACACCCAGATTTCCTCCTCACTCGATCTTAACACAACATCTGTGCTTTTCTCTTCCAAGCGCTTCTGCCTCGAGCAGAGCAGCTGGAGACAGAATCAGCTCTCGTTGCACAAACGCCGTGATATTTCTGTGAGTCCAGAGGAGAAGGGAGAAGTCAGGCAATGAGCGAGGAATAGCTTAGTGTTTGCAGGGATGAACAGGATGTTCTCACACACCGAGAATGGGGAACTCTAGGGACTCCTGGACTCACACTAGAAAACAAAATTAACTCCAGGTTTGAAGTTGGCTGCCTGTGTTCCTCATCTCCAAACTTCTCTCTCTCCCTCCCCTTTCAGCTCCGAGACCCAGCTCAGTTTGCTTTGCAGCATTTTTCAGAGCCAATCTGGCAGAACTAAAATTTAACCGGGCACTTGAAAAGACCTTTGTGCCAGAGGAAAACCTGTGTGAGACGGAATTCTCCCTCCAGCCGAAGGAAGGGAGGTGCTGCTGCCCTGGAGAGCCCCAGAGGCTGAATCAGACCCAGGGTCACACAAATTAAGATGGGATGTGACTGTTTCCAGCAGCTTCTGCATTAACACCCTGGTCTTAAACATCAAAGCTCAAACCATAAGGAATTACCCATAACGCAGCAGAAAGTCTTGCAAGTGCTGAAAAACACCAAAATATTGACTCTGTGTACGAAAAAGCAACTGTATCCTCAGCAACAGATTGGATTCCCTGTTCACATTCAATTTCATGTCTAAAATACCCTGAACCAAGAAAGTCCAGGCAGCCTGGTGCAGAGAAACACAATATGGCCGTGGATCATCTTTAAAAATAAAATTAATCAAAATAATAACTGAAATAATAATAATAATAATTAGTATATAGCAATAACTACTATTCTCTAATAATAACAACCAATTTTGTAATTTTTTTAAAGCAGCTCAGTATGAAGATTGCACGGAACAAAAACGGACGTGAGGTGTTAACAAACAAAATATTGCCGGTGCTGGAAGCCGGCAGCTGTGCTGCCATGCCAACAGCTCGGCCTCCGTGGCAAAATGCGAACGTTAAACTGCGAATAAACAGGGATGCGGTGGGAATCTCGGCGCACCCAGGAGCTCTGCACCAAAGGAGACTCCTCAGCGTTAGACCCCTTCCTCCAGAACCCATCAGAGCCCTTCCTGCACAGTCTATCAGATCCGTCCCTGCACGATCCATCCTCACTATAAAACTCCCTTAATGCAGTTTTTAATGCAGCCCCACAGCTTTCCCCGAGCGGCTCCTTGGACTCTTCTTCCCTAAAATCTTTTAATTTTCATTTAAACTAACAGCAATTACCTAAAGCCCAAGCCCCACGCCTCGGGAGCTGTCCCGGGATCGCAGGGAGCTCTGCGGGATCGCTGCGGGGGGAGAGGGGCTGGAGCCCGGTCCCCGGGGCAGCCTCCCGCAGGTACCCGGCTTTCGGGAGAGAGGGCTGGGAACAGAACGGAGCCGGAGGACGCAGGATCCGCGCGGATCCCGGTGTCCTCACGGCGGAATGGAAACCACAGACGCGTTTCTCTATCCTGGAAGGCGCGTCCGCGTCTCTCGGCGGGAGCGATGCTGGGGCGGACCCCGCACGGCCCCCGAGCATCGCCCCGAGCGTGGGGTCACTCCTGCCCGTCCCTGCTGCCCGCTCACCCCCAGCCCGGCACCCCGGCTGGCAGGGACACCTCGTCCCGTCGCGGCGCGGCTGCGCTCAGGAGGGACTGCTCTTCCCGTGTTTATTGTTAGCGGGGATTTGGCAGCTCTGCGCCAGCCTCTCAGCGCTCCGGGGGAATCCCTCAGGCCCCAAATCCGCAGCACAAACACCTCACCAGCCCCTGGCCTGGGGGGACGGGGGTCCCCGGCCACGCTGCAGGCGAGGGCGGCGGTGCCGGAGCCGGGAGCGCTTTTACCCCCGCGGGCTTCCAGCGCATGGGGATGGGGCTCCGTGGCCCCCTCGGCAGCTCCAGCAGCCCTGGGTGCTGCCCCCGCTCCTCCAGCCCCCTGGCCCCGCACACGAGAGGAGCCGCTTGCTGAGGATGCTCTGGAGGGGGGTTCCGAGGGCACCGACGGCACCGACCCGCAGGCTGTGGCAAAGCACAGCCAAACTCCGGGAAAACAACGGGCGTGAGGAGCCCTACAAACCATTCCGGCACCCGCAGGCTGTGGCGAGGCACAGCCAAACCCCGGGGAAACAGCCAGGAGTGAGGAGCCCCACAAACCGATTCCGGCACGGAAAGTGCCGAGCAGCCGGGCGTGCACGGGGTGCGAGCGCTCCTGCGAACAAACCGAGTCTCTATAAATAGCAGCGCCTGATTTGAATAATTATTGTTATGCAGATCGCTCTCGGTGATTAATTCGGTGGAAGGGATTTGGAAGAGTTTTCCCCATGGGAATGAGAGAGGAGGGCGGTGGGCTGGGCTGCTCCAAGGGATGGGAGGGAGAGTTGGGGGTTTGGGATCCCTGCTTGGATTGACGGGAGCAGGGTGGCATCCCTGCCCAACCAGGTGACCTTTAGGGTGCCCCCCAAACCCAAACCGCTCTGCGATGTGATTCTGTTGCTGCCTGGACCCCTGGGTCAGCGGGGACCAGCCCTCCCTCCAGCCCCCGGGAATCTCACCGTGCTCACTGCTGGAACCCATCCCTCTGCAGGACGGATTTCCTGCAGGCTGGGTCATTCCAGCACTAGGGAAGCTCCAGCTCTGGGGTTATTACCCCAGTGGAGAAATATGGGAAGATTTTGACCGTAATAAAGTCAGTAATTCCACAGGAGCAGCGGTGGTGCTCAGCATCCAGCACCCTGTCACCCCCTGCCCCTGTAAAAACTCACTCTGCACTTGGGCCAAACCCAAATAAACCCAAAATGCGAGGTGGGGCGTGGCTGGGTTGCGCTCAGGGGGCCCAGGGAGCTGCAGAGGCTGCTGCAGTGCTGTCGGTGAGCAGCCAGTGTTCTCGGGGGGAGCGCTGGGCAGGTGATGTCTGCTGTGCTGGCCAGGCTGGAAATGTGAGCCCGGAGCTGTCCAGGGCTGCTGCCCGTGCCAGGGAAGGAGCCAGGGCCAGGGAACGTGGGTGGACACCGAGGCTCAGCCATTGCACAAAGGAACAGAGGGAAAGGTCCAGCCCTGACTGGAAGTTTGGCTCCCAGGCTCCCATGGAGAACCACGATGTGGGAAACGCAGGCTCAGGGGGCATTTCCACCTGAGACAAACACCTCACCCAGCCACTTGCAGTCTGCCATGACCAGGTCCCCCGAAAACCCCCAGGGACCCTCCCTTTCTGCTCCAGACCCTTCTTCCCTGGTTCAGTGAACGTTCCTGCCAAGTCCTCCAGGGATATAAAACACCCTGGAACTTCACAGCCCAGCCAGCCCTTGGGTCCTTCTGGGGTTCTGCTGCCAGCCCTGCACCCTGGGCTCAGCCCCTCTCCTCTCCTGGGCTCCCAGCAATGCCAAATTTTGGCAGCTTCCACGCTCAATTCCCTGTTCCCAGAGCAGACACGCTCCAGCACCTTCAGCAGAACAGATATTTACCCAGCTCAGGAAAACCGTGTTTGTTTCAAAAGAAAACCGAAAGGAGGCAAGTGTATCTCAGCATCCCATGGTTAATTTCTTGTTTGTGCGGTGCTTGGAAAAGAAATCTTCACGGTCCCCAGGTCGCTGCTCAGTTTCATCTGCGAAATCCACAAACCAGTGTTCATGGGGGGACCAGAAAAACCCAGGTGCGGAGCCAAACCTCTCCATTTGTTTAGGTTTCACTCACAGCCTTCGGGATATTTGATGCTGACACCAATTTTCTAAATTACAGAAGTTTTCTTTCCATCAGAAATGCCCTGATCAGCTCACAGGGAGCCTGCCTGGCTCTCGGGGCCCGAAGGGTATGGGTGGTGTCTGTTCCCTGAGCGTGCCAGGAGCCAAAGCCCCAGCACGGGTTTGCAGGCCAGGCTGGACACTGGGGCTTGGATGGAGCTGGATGGGCTTTAAGGTCCCTCCCAACCCAAACCATTCCGCGATTCCCTGATTCGGGGAGGAATTTCTCACTGGGGAAGCAAAGGAGTTGTTTCCCGATGCCTCACGTCGGCACCGGGCGCCTCCTCCTGGCACCCGCTGCACCTGCGAGTCAACAAACGTCAACTCACCTAAAGCTAAAATAATTCCATTCAACCGGTGTTTCTCAAAGCCCACAGGGAATTCTTCACTCTCTGAAATGGGCTCTCGTCAGCCCTCCGGGGGCTGATTTTCGGTTCACTCCTGGAAGAACCATAGCTGGTGATGCTCATAGGAAAATGTATGGAAAACAGTCATGAATTCTGCTTCTGCCTGGTCTTGGAAAACTACAGAGTCCCTTCAGACTCTGACATTTTGCCTCAAGGCAGATCTGCCCATCAGAAAGTGATCCTTGCTGTCCCCATGTCCCTACACAAACAAATGTTGTGTCCATAAAACTTCAGTGCTGGATGGTTTCTTCTGTAGGTCACAGGGTCTGGTGTGAGAAGAAGATTTAAGGAAAAAACAGATCAAAAGTGGCACTGGTGGCTGCTGGAAGGTCAACAGAGCAGGGCTCAGGCAGCCCAGGAGGTTTGTAGGGACATTGATGTCTCGGATTTGGATGTTCCCTGGGCTTTGGTACCCAAAACCTTCCCCCCTCCACACAGGCGTGGAGAAACGGGCACAGGGATGCCTGGGAAATCTGCTGCTGTTCACATGAGCCTCTCGCAGCGGTTAATGATTCCCATTATTCAAAATAAAGCTTTTATTTCTAATCAGAGTAAGTCTGGCTTCGTTTTCCCTTCGTTCCCAATCATCCTTCTCAAGGGCATTAAGCGATCCTCAGAGTCAGATGTTTCCTCCTGAGACTCCCACGGTGAAGATGCCTCTACAGCTCTTTAAAAGTTGATGTTTTGCGCCTTGTAAGGAACAAGAACTTTCTCCAGTGCTGGAATAATGTCTCTCCTGTCCTTCTGGCCACACTTTTTTGCTGTCTTATCAAACACTGACCCCAGTTCAGAGCTCAGGAGGGACATTGGATAAAGAATGGAGGGACAGAACCCAGGGAATGGCTTCCCAGTGCCAGAGGGCAGCGCTGGATGGGATATTGGGCAGGAATTGTTCCCTGGCAGGGTGGGCAGGCCCTGGCCCAGGGTGCCCAGAGCAGCTGTGGCTGCCCCTGGATCCCTGGCAGTGCCCAAGGCCAGGCTGGACATTGGGGCTGGGAGCAGAGCCATTGCCAGCTGCCACTACAGCCTGGTCCTTGCAGCTCCTGTGACTAAAAAAGGACAAAACGTCAGCGTTACGGGTCTGGAACACGCGTGGCACTCACAGGCACAGAGCTGCAGGGCAGTCCAGGCTGCACAGGACCCAGGGATGTCTCGGCTCCAATTGCCCACACAGTCAGTGCCAGCCAAGGGCTTGAGCCTCAACAATCTCAGGGATGGAGCACACGAGCTCTCCAGGAAAGCTGCTCTGGTTCCTGCTCCGGGGCTGTAAATCAGACAGCGCCCGCTCTGAGGGACGTGTGGGGTGGTACCAGGGCATCCTCCTCCTCCTCACCTCAACAGGCAGAGCCTGTTTTCCTCTTCTCCCCAGCTCAACCTGCCTCCCTCCATCCCCACCCCGTTTCAAAATGTGAGCCTGACTGAAGAAACAGAAAGCTCACACTTTGTTCCCGTTGCACCTGGTAATTTATGTTGTTCACAGAGAGCTGGGGTTCCAGGCAGGCGTTTCAGGCTCCTCCAGTGCTCTGATGCAGAGGGAACTCTCCAGGTGCTGCCCACAATCCAAAGGTGTCCCTGACTCCAGACAGGGATTTGCTCTTCCTGGCTCACCAGACCAAGAGGAGACTTTGGGGCAGAAGGGTTTTTAATGCCATAAATGCTAAAAGTGTTCTTGTAAGAATAACACGAGATTCTCCCCGCTTCCTGTCCCAGCCTGGGGGAGGCCACACTGCTCAGGCCAAGGCAGAACCCACGGCTCACCTGAGGTCACCTGGTGGCCTCCCATCCCCTCAGCAGATGCTCAAGGAGCCTGTCCTGATTTCCAGCAGTTCTGGGACCAAAGTCTCACTTTTCACAACAAAGGACGGCTGCGATCACCCCCCTTTGCCCCTTCACAGCACCAAAAAGCACCTGCAAGGTGCTTTGCTTTCATTTTTGTTCAAATGGGGCCAGGAACCAGCCCAGTCATATCCAATGGGGGTTCCTCCCAATTTCCCCACCCTCATCTCACCCCCACCACTGCGGGGACAGCGAGAGAGGTGTCCCACAGGGACTGGGCAGCGCTGGAATGTGCTGGGGGAAGGAGCAGGACCTCTCCTGGGAGCCAGCACAGCTCCAGCCCTGCTGTTCCCCCCATCCACACCCAGAAATGTCACCCTGGGCACTGGTGAAGCATTTGGGGACAAGCGGAGGGACACTGGCCCTGTGCTGACCCCTCCCTGGCTGTGGGGACACACCCAGACCCTCACGCTGGGACTGAGCATCACCTGAGTGTCCCCACCAAGAGACCCCTGAGCTCCCCTGGACCCTCCCGGGGTGACTGCGCTCACCTCGATTGAATTTGCGTCTCTGCACCAGCTAAAAACCTCGTTAGCAATGATTTTATCCTTGTGACCACACAGCTGATACCAATCACGTAACCTCAGACCCAGGGCTTTGGCCAATCCCGGCAGGACCTCTCCAGGAATACACGGAAAATGAGACGTATATCGGAGGGAGATTTTGCCGTTGGCCAAAGTCCATCAGCAGCTGCTTCGCTTATTATTTATTAATTTGTTTGTGTGGCATAATGAGCTCTATATCAGAAGGTTGTGAATATAAAAAATGCTCAGGTTCCATCAAGCCTTGGGGTAACTTTTCTCGGGCTTGGGGTAACTTTATCACCCCATATGGAACCATCAGAAAATGAAATTCCATGACTCCACGGAAGCTGCGTGCGCAAACAAGCACTGATTGCCGTTAATCGCATTCCTGCCCTTTTACACTTTATTGATCAAGTCTCATATTCGCTCTGCCATTATTTCATTTGAATCTAAAGGCAAATGAAGCTGTTTCAGATTTCTCTGATAATCCCATTTCTCCATTAAATATAATCTGGGAAGGAATTTTCTCAGTATCCAACCCGAGCCTCCCCCGGCCCAGCCTGAGGCCGTTCCCTGTGCTCCTGTCCCTGTGCCCTGGGAGCAGAGCCCGACCCCCCCGGCTGCCCCCTCCTGTCAGGGAGTTGTGCAGAGCCAGAAGGGCCCCCTGAGCCTCCTTTGCTCCAGGCTGAGCCCCTTGCCCAGCTCCCTCAGGATTCTCCAGCCCCTGCCCAGCTCCCTCAGGATTCTCCAGCCCCTCCCCAGCTCCGCTCCCTCGGTCCAGGGGCGCCCTGGGGCACCTCAGCGCGCCGGGGTTGTGCTCACACCTGAGCAGGTGGCAAAGGGCACCCGGGACGTCACCAGTTGGTTTCCCTGGGTATTTCCCGCTGCTACACTAATTAACTGCACTGATTGCACGAGCCCTGGAGACCTTCGGGCTGTCCCTGAGGGAGCCTCCGTGAGCCCCAGCACTCATCACCTGCACCACAGGCACTCCTGCACAGTTCGTTTCCTGATCCTGGATCCCAGAGAGGTTTCCAGCGCTGTGCCTGGACCATCAGGCGTGAGCTCTACCCCTGTTCTTGCCCCAGACTGGAGGCGCTTTAGGACCAGGAACTGTTTTAACATTTTGGGAACCACAATGGAAAGAAAATTGGGAGCTTTGAGCTGGAGATCAGCAGATATTTCTGCTACAAACCTCTCAGGTGATTCTGTCCCCATCTCTGATTTTACTGGCACCTTCTGATTTCTGACACCTTCCTCTAGACCAGGTTGCTCCGAGCTCCATCCAGCCTGACCTGGGACAGTTCCAGGGACGGGACATCCTGACCCATGAGCTGTCACTTGGCTCCTCGTCCATCCCGGGTGAGTTCCACGCATCCAGCTGCTCCCTGACACTGAGGGTGACTTATCTCCCAAAGATTTCTGAGGTTTCTTTTACTTGTTGCTTTGCTATGTGGGAGAAACACCAGTTAAAATTATAGAATCATGGAATCGTGGAATGATTGGGGTCAGGAGGGACCTTAAACTCATCTCATTCTAACTCTGTGTCACAGGCAGGGAACCTTCCTCCCTCCCTGCCTTCCCACCAGGCAGAGGTCCCTGTAATCCAAACAAACACCCTTACGAAAACCATGAACTGAGCTAAAAAAAGAACGGGAGTTTCCAGATTTGGAAAAAAACACGAAGTGAAGGAGCTGCTGTTTCCCACCCTGCGTGAGTTATTAAGCTGACATTTTAACCACCTTGGGATATAAATCTCCCTGCTCGGCTGGCTAATGCCCCATTAGGCACGGGCCCCTGGCCAGGAATGGCCCAGCTGGTGATTCATTGACGTGGGGACATTTCCCTGGGCAGTTTGCTCCTGACCTGGCCACCACGTCCACCCGAGGAGCGGAGCAGCGAGTTTGAAACGGCCTCCTCCAGCGTATAAAACCATTCTGGGACACCCCAAGGAGCAGAGATCCATAGAATCACGGAATCGCAGACCTGTTTGGGCTGGAAGGGACCTTAAAGCTCGTCCCATTCACCCCCAGCATGGGCAGGGACGCCTCCCACTGTCCCAGGGTGCTCCAAGCCCCGTACGGTGACAAATCCAGGTGGCAGCTCCATTGTTCTCAGAGCTGCCGACAGCAACGCTCTCTCCTGACACCTTTCCCTTCTCCCAGCTCCATCTCCTATCACAAATCACGTGGCTGCTGTGTGCAAACACCCTTTTTTTCGTGCTAAGGAAGCCAACGCAAACACAGACGTTCCGAGGACATTAAAAAAACCCAGCGACACGAGCAGCTTTTGTGCCCGGCTCCGTTATCTCCGCTGGTAGGCAAACAGCCTTTAATGAACAGACTTTCATTTCCCCTGTGCCCATCACAGGGTGCCACCTTTGATCAAATCGGAGGAAAATAAAACAAAGAAAAGAAGAAACGTGTTGCAAAAGTGACAAGCTTTTGGGGGGTTTGGATCTGAAATCATGAATCCCTCTCTTCCTCTTTTCTCCTGAAGTGGTGGTGGTGTTACCGCTGTGGCTGGAGCAGAGTTTGCTGTGCCGGTCTCACCTCCTGTGTCATTCAGAACACACCTGGTCCCAGAGAGCGCCCACGGCTCCTGCTCTCCATCAGGAACGCTGGGTTTGCTCAGCCGCAGCCAGAACGACCCCACAGCTCCCGCCCTGATGCAGGGCACGGCGTTTAATGGAGTCCAGATCCTTGGGGAGCCATTCCAAGCATCTCCGGGGTCACCTCCCCCTCCAGGTGAGACAGGTCCGGGTGTGCAGCAGTGGTTTCCCCACTACGGGCAGGTCTGAAAGGGCTCTGCAGCCCCATCAGGCTGCGGGGTGGTGAGTGCCCGCTGCCCTCAGTCAGGGCAAAAGGACATCCTGCAGAAATCCATCTCATGAGTAACACCAGGAACACACCAGACCCTCTGAGGGGTCTCACAGACGTCACAGGGTCAGACCATCCCACTCCTGTCATTGCTGTGAGAGTTGGACTGTGGAGCCTCCAGAAAGGGCTCCCTAATCCCAAACCAAAACCCTCTGGGCACTGCCTGCATGAGGCAGAGTTGTACCAGCCAGACCCCAGGAAAGCCCTGAGCTCAGCAGGGACCAAAAAGTGCCCAAAAGGCCCCCGTTCCTCAGAGCGGTGGGTAAGAGAGGAACACAGCTGACAGCAGGGAATGCAGAGAGGAGAAGTAAGGATCTGTCACAGAATCCCTGGGGCTGGAAAAGCCCTCCCAGCCCATGGAGTCCCAGCTGTGCCCAGTGCCCACCTTGTCCCCAGCCCAGAGCTCTGAGTGCCACGTCCAGGCCTTCCTGGGACACCTGCAGGGATGTGGTGGCTGTAGGAGCCCATTGTCCCTTCACACACCGCTCTAAAGGCTTGGATGGCTTTTGGGAGTCGTGGTTCAAGGGAAATGTTTCCCTCAAGCACAGGACAAGAAAGCCTTTCCCAGCCTCTTGGGCACTTCAGCGGGGAAACACCCTCAGCAGCGAGGACAGGAGGACACAGCCCCCCTGTGCCATGGCGAGCAGCCGTGGTTGGCGTGCCGTGCTCCAGCCTGGCAACCAACAAGGTGTTCATGGCCTGGCCACTGTTAGAGGGTGAAGGAACAGGCAGAAACGAAGCTGTGGGACAGCAAACACCACCAGCTGTAGCAGGTGACAGTGAGCCAGCAGTAAGAGCTCCTCAGCTGAACCTGCCCAGTCTCTGCCACGGAGGGGAACTCAGGGTAAGCAGCTCCAGGAGAAACCACCGCCAGTGAAGGTGCTGATGGCCCAAGCCTACGTTTCCAGAAACCACACTGCCTTCAGCTTCTCTTGAACGCCTTGGGCAAACCTGTTCCTCCAGGCTGAGAAGCGCTGCGGCCTTCGGTGCTGCTGTCCAGACCCCATCCCGCATCCCCCTGCTCAGCACCTGCTCCTCCAGCCGGGGCAGGGACACTCCCCTGAGGGGCACAGGAGGCGGACGACGCGCTCCCGGATCTGCCTGGTCCTCACCCCGTAGACAATGGGGTTGAGCATGGGCGGGACCACCACGTAGAGGTTGGCCAGTAGGATGTGGACGTGGCTCGGGATCTGGTGGCCGAAGCGGTGCGTGAGGAAGGAGAAGAAGGCGGGCACGTAGAACATGAGGATCACGCAGAGGTGGGAGCCGCAGGTGCTGAGGGTTTTGAGCCGAGCCTCCGGGGACGGGAGGCGGAACACGGCCCTGAGGATGAGCGCGTAGGAGACGGCGATGAGCACGATGTCCAGGCCCGAGGAGAGCAGCGCCGTGGTCAGCCCGTACCAGACGTTGGCCCTGATGTCGGCGCAGGCCAGGCGGGCGATGCCCATGTGCTCGCAGTAGGTGTGGGGCATCACGTTGTGCCCGCAGTAGGGCAGCCGCTTCAGCAGGAAGATGGGCGGGAACATGATGCAGAACCCGCGGGCCACGGCCGTCACCGCGATCTTGGCGATCACCGAGGGCGTCAGGATGGACGCGTAGCGCAGCGGGTCGCACACGGCCACGTAGCGGTCAAAGGCCATGGCCAGCAGCACGGAGGACTCCACGATGAAGCTGAAATGGGTGAAGAACATCTGCGTGACGCAGGCGTCGAAGGAGATCTCCCTGGCGCTGAACCAGAAGATCGCCAGCATTTTGGGCACGGTGGTGGTGGACAGCAGGAGGTCGGAGAGAGCCAGCATGGCCAGGAAGAGGTACATGGGCTCGTGGAGGCTGCGGTCCGTGGCGATGACGAAGAGAAGGACCAGGTTGCTGAGCACCGCGGTGAGGTACATCAGGCAGAAGGGGACGGAGATCCAGATGTGGGACTCCTCCATGCCCGGGATGCCGGTCAGGACAAAGGTGATGGGGTCGAAGCTGCTCTCGTTGAGCTCGTACATGGCGTGTCTGTGCTCGGGGTCAGCCCGGCTCAGCTCTGTGCAGGAAAGAGAAGGGAGGAACACCTGGTGAGCCCCGAGAGGTGTTGCAAATCAGGACACAAGTCACAAAGCACCTGCCTTCCACCCCGAGGGGTTCCCCAGCTGTGTTTTTGCAAAGGACCTTGTTTGTTTTTCAGTCCTACAAACCGTGTCAGTAGGGGAAACATCTCTGTCCCCCCGGTGCCACTGCAAAACAGGTCAGGCCTTTTTCCACCTCTGCTTCATCCACTGTCACAATAACCTTGTAAAAGCCATAAAAACAGTCACAAAAGTCACCCTCGGCCTTGTGGCTGTCAGCGGCTCCATCTGTGAGCACACACAGAGCTGTGTCCGTGCTGGGACTCCAGGTCTCTCCAGGGACACAATTTCTCACCCTGCTCAGACCAGTGACCGAGAGTTCCTTGTAAAGCCACAAATACAGGAATAAATCCTGCCCCGGCAGCAATGTTGGGCAGTGTCTGGGATGTGACTGACATCCAACCTCTGAGGGCTGTGGCCACCCCTCAAACTTCTCTCTTGGAACCCTTTAGGCCCTGGAAGGGCTCCAAAATCACCTTGGAGCCTTCCCTTCTCCAGCCTGAAAAACCCCAGCTCTCCCAGAGCACCGGGAGCCCTTTCTTTTCCTGCCTTTTCCTTCATTCCTTGTTTCCACTCCTTCATGAAGAGGGGCAAAGATGTGGCGGGCTGCACAGAGTGACCCGTGGACAGAGAAATCCTGGCCCAAAGCAGAAATACCCCAGAGAGACACCCCAAATTCAGAGTTCTGCGCTGAGGCTCAGCCCCCGGCACTGCTCCAGCTCAGTTTTTGCAGTTCCTGAAGGCCGGGGCAGCCTGAGCTGGAAGCGCTGTCCCATGACTGATCAGCCCGAGGGTGTTTTTGATGATTTGAATAATGCAAACAGCCAAGCTGCGAGTCCTCCCCGAAAGCTTTGCCACGAGAGGGACTCTGAGGAGAAGGAGCACCACAGGGCTGCTGGGTTTATGTGTTTCCCCCACCTCACCCCCAGCCCCATTCCCTGTGGAAACTCCATCGTGCATCAGAAAAACTCCAGGCCAGGGTTGGGATAGAGGAAAACCGGTTGGATTGGGACCAAAGATAAATCTTCCCTGCTTGCATCCTGATTTACGTTCCCTGCAAACAGCAGGGACCCGAGCCAGGCGTGTTTGCATCTCTGAGTGCTTCCATTAAGGATTCTCGGCCTCCCTGCACCAAAATCCACTGAAAACACGGCTCAGTACAGAAAAGACCTTCAGCCCATCGCAAATATTTATCCAGGCGCCTCTTCCACCTGCAAACCCACGGCGCCCAGGTGCATCAAGCCGGTCTGGGTCTGGAACAGGGGATCAGACCTGCCTGGGAGCGTTCCCAGGCTCCAGCGCCAGCCGGCGTTCCCGTGTGTGGGCTACAAAGCCGTCCAGCGAGGCTTTCCACCTCCGCTTCCCAGCAAATGGAAATCTGCTCCTCTCGCACGCCGCTCTCCTTCCCTTCAGCCTTTTCCAGCAGAATCACTGCCCCAACCCCAGTGTTTAGTATAAAAGGACTCACCAAGGGCCAGCCCCACACGGGGAAGGGGAACCGCAGCCCCGAGCGGTGCAGAGCTCAGGGGAGCCCAAAGCCCCCCGTGCTGCCAGGGCTGACGGTACCGATCCTTCCTTCTCCCAGACCTCGGAGGAAGCATCAGCCCCTGGGCCTGGGGAGGTTTAAAGCGCCGGTGCATTAACCATTAACAGCAGTTAACACTCCCGGTGAGGCATTTCCTGCTTTTCCAGCATTTGCATTGCAAGTGGTTTTCCTCTCTCCTTGTGGGGCCGGGCTGGCGAGGACCTGGGCAGGAGATGGGCACAGCCTGAGCGCTCTCGGGATCCGGAGCAGCAGGAGATGGGCACAGCCTGAGCGCTCCCGGATCCAGAGCATCGTGGATGCCTGAGAGTGTTTTACCTGCAACAGGCAAAAATTGTCTCATTCCACTGCTGAAACCTCCCTAAATGTCCCCTCGTGCTGCCAGGTGGGAGGGGACCCTCTGCCACCCAGCCCCAGCCCATGGGCAGTGTTCGACCATAATTGTCGTGAAGATCATTGATCAAATCAATGATCTACAAAATTGTGATTGGGAAGGAATCCTTCCCTGGGAGAGTGGGCAGGCCCTGGCACAGGGTGCCCAGAGCAGCTGTGGCTGCCCCTGGATCCCTGGCAGTGCCCAGGCCAGGCTGGACATTGGGGCTGGGAGCAGCCTGGGACAGTGGGAGGTGTCCCTGCCATGGCAGGGGTGGCACTGGAGGGGTTTTGAGGCCCCATCCAACCCAAACCATACTGGGTTTCCACGATTCTGTGATTTTGTGACCTCCAAGATCATCAAGTCCAAAAAGTATTGTCAGAAAAGTCAACCTTGAGCAGTGTCCTGCCCCAGCCAGCGACACCGATCTCGGTCCCAACCCCTCCTTTCACGTCCCTCCTTTACCCCAGGACACATCTCCATCCCCCCCCAATGACACGGCTCCCGGGGTGACAGGGAAGCTGCAGTGGGAGGTTCTGGTCTTGCAGGAGCATCCTGGATCCAGGAAAGGCAACAGCTCTCTGACAAGGCACCGTCACGCCTGCCGCAGCCATGGAAATGTTCAACAGGAGCCGTGCAATCAGAAATATTGGTGCTGTCTCTCCTCCAACACCTCACGCATCTCAAAATGCAGCATTTGGATTGGATTCCCTTCCTTTGGCTCTGGGAAGGGATTTGGATGATGCTCTGAGCTCCCCGAGGCGGGAGCTGGGCTCTCTCCAGGGTGGGCCGTGGTTCCTCTGCAGCAGAGCCGATGCCCGGTCCCGCTGCCAGCGCTGAGCCTCCGTGTCCTGGCAGAGCAGGAGCTGCCGGGGAGGTTTCGCAGTTGAAGGTTGGACTCAAGGACTTGGGAGGTTTTTTCCAAGCTCAGTGATTCTGTCATTCCATGGAACAGAGGATGTGCTGCTGCTGTGCCTCAAACACAGGGCTTGCACAAGGGGCTCCAGGTTTCCTTCCCCTGGGCTGGTTTCCAGCTGCCTCCCTGCACCCCGTGCCACAGACACCCCAGAGTGAGCCCCAGAGACGCCCTGCACAGCCCTGCCCCACCCCACACCAGGACCGGGAGAATTCCGGGGGCAGCAGGAACTCGGATCCAGCGTCCCAGGGGCTGAGCAGAGCCCAGGAGCAAGGAGGGAGTCCCAGAAAGAGAGGGTGTCACCGGGAGGAGTGAGACCTGGGGGATGTCCCTGCTGGCCCCAGAGCTGGGGCACGCACAGGGGACTCTCTAGGGCTGGCATGAGGAAGAGGAGCGCAGAGAGCTCATCGGGAAGCTCCAGCCTGCGCAGGAGAGATGAGACATGAGGGTGGAAAACGCTGAGACTTTGGGAGAGTGACTCTAGAGGTCCCTGTGAGGCAAGAAATGGTCCTGCAGCCAGGCAGCTCCGCAGGGCTGGTGGTGGCATCACCCAGGGGCTGGTGGTGGCGTCACCCAGCGTGGGGGGAGGCAGGGGACCTTGGAGCCGCCTGTCCCAGTGGAAGGTGTCCCTGCCCATGGCACGGGGTTGGAACAGGATGAGATTTACCATCCCTCCCAGCCCAAACCCTTCTGTGATTCACTGTGCCCCACCCCAGCGCAAAGAGCCACCGAGCTGCTCGTCCCCGGGCCGGGGTGACAGGAGGGGGTGACAGGAGCAGCACGGACAGAGGGACAGCGAGGACGGCACCGCTCGGCACAGCCGCACTCCCTGCCCCGAGCTCCTCACCTGCTGCTTTCCCAGGCTGAGCTCCGCAGCTCCCACCGCAGCCCAGGCGGTCACAGCTGCGCCGCTATTGTTCCTGAGGACATTTTAATCCTTTTTATTGACTACGGAGCCTTCTCCTCCCGGTGCCTGCAGCGTGCAGAGAGGGACTGTCCCCTCCTGAGCACAGGGAGCTGCTCCGCTCTGGACTGGACGTGTCCCTCTGCAGGGGCAGACTCTGAGCTGGTGACACTCCTGGTTCTGAGGTTTCTCTTCCCCCTCAAACCAGAACACCAAACCTTCCCCGAGTGTTCAGACACCAGCAGGGCTCGGCTCCACACCAGCCTTGCCGGGTTATTTGCTTTTCTTCTGCTTCTCTCGCAGATCTGGGGGTGCTTCACACCAGACACAGGCTCAGGGGGTCTGTCCTGCCTCCAGCACCGGGGCCACAGCCAGCTCTGCCACCTCAGGGCTTCTCCAGGCACACGGGATGGGTTTGTGTTTGTCTCCTCACCCGCAAAATCTCGGGGCAGATTTGACCCTGAGGTGTTTCCTCCCAGGAGGAAGAGTGGGGAGCGCAGGGGTGCGGAATGCGATGTCACAGCCCCCACATCCCGAGGCCAGGAGAGCAGGGATGCTGGGAGCGGCACCACGGATGTTCAGGAGCTGCTGTTCCTGTTCCTGGAAGGAGTGTCACCTGCACAGACAGACATGGACAGCCAAGGGGAGTCTTCCTCCTCTTCTGCATCAAGGCCAGCCCAGGTGTGCTCCGGGGACCCCTGCAGATCACGGAATCATGGAATTGTTGAGGGTGGAAGAGCCCTCAGAGACCACCGAGTCACGCAGTTCCCCCAGCACTGCCGAGGCCACCATTGACCATGTCCCCAAGTGCCACACCGGCACAGCTTTTAATTTTCCCAATATCCAGCCCAAACTTCCCTCGGCGCACCTTGCCTTGGTTTCCCCACTGGTGCAGGGCTGCCCAAATCCTGCACTGCTCCTCCACTCTGTCCCCACCTGAGCAAGCAGCACCCAGGAAAGCCTGGGGGTGCAGATGTTCCCAAATCCCAGTTTAACAGCCCCAAAATCCCCCCACTTCACATCCTTTCAGGAGCAGAAGGTGCCTGTGGATCAGGGAGATTCCCGGCATAAAAGGGTGAGGAAGCTGAGGGTGGGTGGGACAAGGAGGTGGCTGAGGCTGAAATTCTCCACCTGGGTCTCCACGAACCTGCAGGAATTCCAAGGCGATTCCTGGGATGGCTCCTGGGGGATCCCTGGCATTATCGGGGGTGACAGAGATGAGCTGTGGCTGCTGGTAAAATATGAATTTACCGAGTGACTAAATAATTGCATAGTTAAGTAATTAAATAATGAATTTGCAGAATAGCTAAATAATTAAATAACTCAAGGAGTAACTAAATAATGAATTTACTGGATAACCGATTAGATAGCTAAACAAGCCAATAACTAAATAAATAAACAGCTAGATAACTAAGCGCCTCACACAGAAGCAGCAGGCAATTAATTATCTAGATAATGAATTATTTTAATTAACTGAGCCTCAGGGCAGCAGCGCGAGGGCTGCAGGAACAGCACAGGCAGCAGGAGCCCCAAAATAGATGCACAGGGTGGGCAGAGATTCACCTGAGCAATGGCTGCACCAGCCACAGGAGCTGCTGCCCCCCACCTGGAACCCCCCAGAATCCCGGGATCACTGAGGGTGGGAAAGACCTCCAGGATCATCAAGTCCAACCTTTCTGATCACTCCCTCTGAGATCAGCGAGTCCAGCTGCTCCCCAGCAGTGCCAGGCCACCACGGGCCACATCCCCAGGTGTCACACAGGTGTGGTGACAGCAGGGTGAGGGACATGAAGGTCTCAGGTCCAGCCTCAGCAAGGTGAGGAATTCCCATGGGAAAGCCCCTGGCTGGGGAAAGGCCGGCTCAGCACAGGCTGAACCCAGCACAGCAAACACGGTCACCAAAAATGACAAGGAATGACACAGAATTATCCGTTATTACACGTGATTACATGTAATTACTGTCCTGACTCACTGCAGTGAGAGCGTCCTGCTCTGCCTGGCACGGGGATGGGCAGCAGCTGTCCAGGCTCACATAAACAGCAATTCGAGCATGGACAATCCCGGCCGGGGCTGTCACAGCCGGCAGGTGGGAGCTCCTGCCTGCCCCGGGGCTCTCCAGGTGGGAGCTCCTGCCTGCCCTGGGACTCTCCAGGTCACAGCTCCTGCCTGCCCCGGGACTCTCCAGGTCACAGCTCCTGCCTGCCCCGGGGCTCTCCAGGTGGGATGAGGCTCCTGCCTGCCCCGGGGCTCTCCAGGTGGGATGAGGCTCCTGCCTGCCCTGGGACTCTCCGGGTGAGAGCTCCTGCCTGCCCCGGGATGCGCCGGGCGGGAGCTCCTGCCTGCCCTGGGACTCTCCGGGTGGGATGAGGTGCCTGCCCTGGGACTCTCCAGGTGGGATGAGGCTCCTGCCTGCCCTGGGACTCTCCGGGTGGGAGCTCCTGCCTGCCCTGGGACTCTCCAGGTGGGATGAGGCTCCTGCCTGCCCTGGGACTCTCCGGGTGAGAGCTCCTGCCTGCCCTGGGACTCTCCGGGTGGGATGAGGCTGCTGGTGCTGGACCAGAGCACAGCAGTGGGGTGAGCACGGGGTCAGGTCTGCTCTGCCCCATCACAAGAAGTCCCCCGGGCGGCCGGGGGTGCCACAGGAACGTGGCTCAGGCAGGGACAGAGACCCCCAGACGGGGAACAGTCGGACACTGGAGCTCACAGAGGGACACCAAACCTGTGCTTAGGTTCCTGGGCAAGGTTGGCACACCCTGAGGAGCCCAGTGCCACCCACAGGTCCCCCCGCTGGTTTTGCCTGTGCCGCTCTCTGATGAGGGAGTTTTCCAAGCACATCCTCATTTTGGATGAGGGCAAATCCTTACCTGCCCTGCTCCTTGGAGGGGCTCAGTAACCCTGGCAGCCTCCTCCAGCCTGTGGTGGTCAGGGTGGCCACGCTGGTGACACCAGAGCTGTCACTTTTAGTGGCGTGTCTCTTCCAAAGCCACGAATCTCCTGGTGATGGGTGTTATTTGCCAGGACATTTGGCAGCAGCTCCTCTTCACAGGTTTGTCTCCAGTGTCTCCAGTCCCCAGTGCCACCCCTGCTGCTCCTCCTCTTCTTCTGCTGTCCCCATGCCTGTCCCTGAGGGTCCCAGGGTCTTCCCTGCCCCACTCAGGAGCCAAAGGCTCCTTTCTCTCGCAGGTTGTGCTGGAATATCCATCGCTCCATGTCTGATCCCAGAAGGGCACCGTGGCACCAGTGGTCCCTGCTCTCCTGGAGCTGGAACATCCCCAGAGAAAGACAAACAGCCTGGACAAATTCTGGGGAAATTAGGGAGAAAAAAGGGAGTGAGGGAGACTCTGACTGACCGTGGGGCTGTGGTGTGGGACAGGGCTGCAAAGCAACAGCCCAGGCTGGAGAACTGGGATTTCCAGCCAGGAACAGCTCCAGGAGGGAGCCCAGCACATTGTCACTGTCACAGCCTGGGAATTGAGTGCCTGGAGCTGGTTTGGGGCTCCATGGGACACCTCTGTGTGCACACAGGCTGGGGACAGCTTGGGGTGCTGCCCTCGGGGTCAAGCCAGTGGAGAAGGGGTCTGGAAACAGCCTCAGCTGGAGCCCCTGTGCTCCATCCGGTGGGTTGACAGTGAGTGAGGAGCTCACAGGGACCGCAGCAGGCCCTGCCCATCCCAAAGAGCCGAGTCCCTGTCAGATGGAGCAGGATATCGTGGGATGATGGAAAAACCCCTTGAGGACCTGACCCTGACCCTGCTGCGCTGTCTTGAGCAGTACCTGAGGGATGATTGATGTTGTCCCCAGGAGACAATGGGTATTGCCCCCAAAGATGATGAATATTGTCCCCTGCCTGCCTCAGGAAGCTTTTAGCAATTCCCATCATGGGACCAGGAGTGTCCCAATCGCAGAACCACAGAAGGATTTGGGTTGGGAGGGAACTTAAAGCTCAGCCAGTCCCAACCCCTGCCGTGGGCAGGGACATCTGCCACCAAAGCAGGGTGCTCCAAGTCTGTTCAACCCCAAATTTTATTCATCATGTGAATTTTTAGACTTTCACCTTTGCAGAACATTGAATTGTTCGAGTCCTGAGGGGCTACTCTGGACAAGCTGCAGGCGTTCAGGGGAGCGTCACACGGAAGCAGGGGTGACACCAGCAGTGACAGAAGGGAAAACCGCGGCTTTGGGAGCCAAAGCGTGGGACGGAGCACCCTGAGGTGAGCGTCAGACACGGAACAGAGCCTCACTTACCAGAGGGGCAGGAAGGGAGTGAGCCGGGCTCTGTGCGTCAGCGCTGGGCTGCCGAGGGGGATGAGGTGGCAGCGGTGGCCTTCAGCGAGAGCACGGGGAAGGTCTCCCAGGAACCCAACAAAGGAGCGATGGCCACGAGGACGCCGATACCGAGAAAGCCACAGAGCAAGGCGGGAGCTGCATGTCCCCGCGGCTGCAGAGCCGTGGATTAAATTGAGTTTGCAAATTAAATTCCTCAAGAAATAATGAAACAGGCACAGGCTGGTGCTCCAACACGGGGAGTTCGGTGACAGCTCACAGCAGCAGGCGTCCAGCGGGAGGGACAGGGGGGCAGGAACAGGGCTGGGGTGCTCAGTGGCTCGAGGGAGCAGCAGCTCAGGAGCTCAGAACTGGAAACAGCCTGGGTCTGCCCACCAGGAACCACAGAATCCCTGAGGCTGGAAAAGCCCTCCCAGCCCAGGCAGTCCCAGCTGTGCCCGATGGCCACCTTGTCCCCAGCCCAGAGCTCTGAGTGCCACGTCCAGGCCTTCCTGGGACACCTGCAGAGCTGGGGACTCCAAAGCTCCCTGGGCAGCCCCTGCCAAGGCCTGAGCGTCCTTTCAGTAAAGAATTCTTTTCTAATATTTGTTTTCTCCTAATATCTAATGTTGGGCGAGCAACTGCCTCAGAGTGTCCAAACCATCCTCAGACCTTTCCTTAAACACACCCAGAGCAGGGATCACCCCAGAGACCTCAGGGGGACAAGGGAGGCTCCCGGCCAAAAGGGACCCATGGGGCAAATCTAGCCTGGAAATAGGAGATGGGTGAATCCCGGCCCTTGTGGTTTTTCCCCAGCACAGGAAGGACATGGAGCTGCTGGAGAGGGCCCAGAGGAGGCCACAGAGGTGCTCCAAGGGCTGGAGCCCCTCTGGAGCCAGGCTGGGAGAGCTGGGGGTGCTCCCCTGGAGAGGAGAAGCTCCAGGGAGAGCTCAGAGCCCCTGCCAGGGCCTGAACGGGCTCCAGGAGAGCTGCAGAGGGACTGGGGACAAGGGCTGCAGGGACAGGACACAGGGAATGGCTTCCCAGTGCCAGAGGGCAGCGATGGATGGGATATTGGGCAGGAATTGTTCCCTGGGAGGGTGGGCAGGCCCTGGCACAGGGTGCCCAGAGCAGCTGTGGCTGCCCCTGGATCCCTGGCAGTGGCCAAGGCCAGGCTGGACATTGGGGCTGGGAGCACCTGGGACAGTGGGAGGTGTCCCTGCCATGGCAGGGGTGGCACTGGATGGGCTTTAAGGTCCCTTCCAGCCCTTGAGAAATTGGAATTGGGGAGCTCCACCCTGGAATCACGAGCCCCTTAGATCCACAAATGTCTCTGCACTTGGGAATTTTGGATTGAAAACAGAGGTGCCGTGGTCAGTCCGAGGGTGGTGATTTCCCATTTCCTGGCACGCGCAGGGAGAGTACGAGGAGTCCCTTCGGCAGCTGGAGCCAGTGCCATCAGAATAACCGAGCTGCCTGACAGGAGAATTCATCCCAAAATTCACCAGCCCTGAGAGAGCTGGGTGGGGGATGAGGCTGATGAAGTGAACCCTCAATTAATGCAGTGGGGACAATGAGTGGTGTTTGCTCCATGCTGGCCAAGTCAGGGTTGGCTGAGGGACATAGCCAGGGCCACGGAACAGCCACCAGCTCCTGGGGCCGTGGATCACGCCAGGATGGCTCTCCTGTGCCAGGCAGGAGGTCTCCAGGGACGTGGATTGTGCCAGGCTAGCTCACCCTGTGCCAGAGGATCCTCCCATCCCCACAGCCCCAAACGCAGCGGTTCCTGCTCTGGAGGAGGAAAAGGACCAAGTGTCCCACTCCTGCCACTGGAAGGGGGTTGGTCCCTCAGCTCTGACACCAAACTCTTGGCAGAAGGTAAAACCCAGCAGCCAGGAAAAGGGGGTCCCCAAGGGGACACAGATCGCTCCCCTCGCCACTGCTGGGAGCTCCTTCCACAAAAAAACCAAATCCAGCAGCTCTGAGCGTGTCATGAGGGTTTAGGAGGGATTAGGAAGGGATTAAGAGGGAAAGCTTTTAACGTGAGCTGTTCCTGTGCCAGTTCTGCCGGGTGCAGCAGGAACATCACCAGGAGCCACAGCGCCCAGCAGGGTTTGGGGGAACACAGGCCACTCCCAGCTCAGACACCCCGATAAAATCCCACCTTGGTGTTAAAAACAGGCTTGTCGGGATAATTCACAGCAGAGGCGCATTAGCCAAATAAATCTGCTTAAGGGGAGTGAAGGAGGAGGACTAATCACCGCGGGATGGAGGCTGGGGATAATCTCCCAAGGAGCAAGCAATTGGGCATTACGGTGTGGGGGATGTGGGCTCCGAGCAGCCTGCGGATGGATCCTGGCTCCGGGGGCTTCCAGATGGGAGCTGTGGGGAAAAACACCCCAAATCTCAGTGCTGCAGGGCTCCCAGGCTCCCCTGGACCGGGCCCTGGCTCCACCTGGGAATGGGCATTGGAGCTTTGGGAAGTCACAGTCACACGCTGGCCCTGCCACAGGTGCCCCAGAGACACCGAGCGCCACCAGGGCAGCCTGAGGGAAGTGTCCTGGGAGTGGGAGGAAGGACAGGGAGGCCCAGGATGGGTCTCTCCTCAGGAATATGAGACTGCCCAGAGCAGCCTGAGCACACTCACCTGGGTCTGACAGTCCAGCAGAGGTGTCCCTGTCACCAGAGTCAGGACTCACTCCCCGCATCCCCAGGGCTGGTGGCACCACCACTCCGGGAGATTTCAATGCTGGGATGGTTCACGGGGTGCAGTGGTGGGGGGATTCACCTTCCCTGCTCAGGAGCTGGGGGTCTCACGCAGCCACACCCCAGGATCCCAAGGGAATGGCTAAGGGATGTCCTGTCCCGTGTCCCCCTTTTCTCCTGACCCCACGTGCTCCCCTGTAACCCCTGACTGGAGGAGCCTCACGCCCAGGGCAGTGACACCACCCGGAGCTGAAGGTGGGAAATGTTTCTTGAGACCATGGTGACTGGCTGGGCACAGGGATCCCACGGTCCCTGTGTGTCCCTTCCAATTCAGGATGTTCCAGGATCCTCAGGAAACGGGGTTTGTGCATTTTGAGATTCCTTACGCACACCCAGGACAGCTTCTCCTCCTGGAGATGGGTTGATCTTCACTACCAGAGAAAGGGGGTCTGGAATCACAGAATCCCTGCAGGGTTTGGGTGGGAAAAGACCTTAAAGCTCATCCAGTTCCACCCCCTGCATGGGCAGGGACAGCTCCCACTAGATCAGGCTGCTCCAAGTCCCATCCAGCCTGGCCTGGGACACTTCGATGTGACGGTGACACTGCCAGAGCTGACCCCAGATGCTGCCACCAGGGCTGAACCACTCACTCCTGAGGAACAACCCTCAGGTGTTCCTGTCACCACTAGGGGACTTCACGTTCTGAATGATTCCCAAACCCACACCTGGCACCTCCCCAGTCCCCACTGTACACAACTCATTTCAGCTCGGGTAATTCCACTTTCCCAGCATTTATTCCTCCCACACCTCTCCCCACGGGTGTCAGAACTTCTGGAACTGTTTCTTGGTGCCGGCAGCCTTGGTCACCTTGAGCACGTTGAAGCGCACGGTCTTGCTGAGGGGGCGGCACTCGCCCACCGTGACGATGTCGCCGATCTGCACATCCCTGCAATGACACCCGGGGGTCAGGGAGCTCCCGGGGCTTCACCCGTCCCTCAGCACCCACAGGGAGTGCCTGGAACCTGCCCCGTGGTTCAGCACATGCCAGAGGCGTTGTCAGCAGCCCCGCAGCAGGGAGACTCTGCAGACCATCGTGAGATTGGACATCATAACCTGCGAGCCGGTTCCAGGGGAGAGGGGCCATGAACCCACCCGTGTCCCACCCTCCCCAGTCTGTGTGAGCTCAGCCCCGCACGCAGCCAACAGGAGCAGGGGTGGGGACAGCCAGGGGCACCCGCACGCACCTGAAGCAGGGGGACAGGTGCACGGACATGTTCTTGTGGCGCTTCTCGAAGCGGTTGTACTTGCGGATGTAGTGCAGGTAATCGCGGCGGATGACGATCGTGCGCTGCATCTTCATCTTGGTCACCACACCTGCGCCACGGGGGGGACAGGGCAGCTGAGACACAGGGGACGGGGGGGATCACACCCAGGAGCATCCAAGGGGAATGGCAGGGCTCGGTGTGGCACCTGATAGCGACAGGCACCAATTCCAGGAATTTCTCCTTATTTACCAACAAGCCACAACCTCCCCATTTCTGCTATAAACCCGATCATGGCTCTTTTTTAATCCCTTCTAACACACTTCCTAACACTCCCCACACCACCGGCTCCCATCCTACCCCACACCTGGACAGCACCTGGTCCTGTCGCCTGCATCAGTGAAGCCGTGTGGCAGTGTCGTCAGGCCCGCGCCGGGCTCAGCAGACCATCGTGAGATTGGCATCATTTGCAGCTCCAGGGCCGAGGCAGGACACAGGTGCCTCGGGGGGTTGGTCACCTGCCCCAGATCTCCCACGGGATTCCCCTGGGGGTGTTCCAGCTCACCTGAGAGTATGCGGCCCCGGATGGAGACATTCCCAGTGAAGGGACACTTCTTGTCGATGTAGGTGCCCTCGATGGCCTGCAAGGACAGGCGGATGTGAGGTGGGGAGATGCAGCTCATGCACCAGCAGAGCCCAGAGGACACTCACACACTCAAGAATCATGGAATGGTTTAGGGGAGGAAAAGCCACCAGAGACCTCGAATCCAAGCAGCACTGCCAAGGCCACCAGTGACCTGTCCCCAAATGCCACATCCACACCATCACCATCATGGCCCCAGGCCCCCCTCACCTCCTTGGGGGTCTTGAAGCCCAGCCCCACGTTGCGGTAGTAGCGGGGAAGCTTCTCCTTGCCGCCCTCGCCCAGCAGCACCCGCTTCTTGTTCTGGAAGATCGTCGGCTGCTTCTGGTAGGCACGTTCCGTCTGCGAGGGGGGAGCAGGACGGGGGGGTCAGCACGGGGGCAGCCAGGCCCTGAGACCCCGGGCAAGGGATCCTCAGCACCGAGACCCTTCCCTCCAAAATCCCAGGCATCAACACCTCACACGACCCCGGAGCACCGAGATCCTTCCCCAGCAATCCTGGGACACCGGACCGTCTGCCAAACCCTCGGGGAACCGAGGCCGTGTCTCCCCCCCTCCAAAACCCCGAGGCACCGAGACCCCGCTCCAAGCTCAGGACACGCTCAGCTCCCTCACCCCAAACCTGCGGGGCACCGAGATTCCGCCCCCCCTGGTTCCCACCAAGCCCGAGGCGTGGGACCCTTCCACCAACCAATAAATCCCAAGAGCACTGAGATTTCCATTCTCCGCAAGACCTTGGAGCACGGGACATTCGGTGTAACCCCGGCGCACCGAGAGCCGCCGCCGTCCTCCCCTCCCAAAAACCCCGGCGAATCGAGACCCCTCTCTCCCTCGCCGGCACCGAGATTCCGCCCCCGCTTCGCTCCACCATCCCCGGGGAACGGGTCCCTCTCCGCCTCCCACACCCCGACCCCCGAGGCCTCCCTTTATCACTCCCTCCAGGCCTCTAAGGCACCGACCGCCCGTCTCGCACGCTGCCCCCGCCGCTCCTCCCCGGGCCGGACAGCCTTCCCCGCGTTCCCCAACACCGCTGAGGCGGCATCCTCTCCTCAGGGGGCTCTCCGGGGGTGTCCCGGGCGGGCCCCGCGCAGCGCTCACCTGCGTGTCCGCCATCTTGGCGCGCGCGGCCGGAAAGAGACCGCGGGGCGCGCGGGGCGCGGGTTAACCCGGGGGCGGGGCCAGGGGCCGGAAGTGACGTCACCCGCTCGCTGAGGCGCCTCACGGGGCGGAGGGGCCGGGAAAAGCTGGAACGGCCGGAAAAATCCCGAAAATTAAAATTTAAACAGGCCGGGAAAAGCCCTCCCAGCCCATGGAGTCCCAGCTGTGCCTGTTCCCCACCTTGTCCCCAGCTCAGAGCTCTGAGTGCCACATCCAGGCCTTCCTGGGACACCGGCAGGGCTGGGGACTGCAAAGCTCCCTGGGCAGCCCCTGCCAAGGCCTGAGCGCCCTTTCCAGGCAGAAATTCCTGCTGCTGTCCAAGCTGAGCCTCCCCTGGCCCAGCCTGAGGCCGTTCCCTGTGCTCCTGTCCCTGTGCCCTGGGAGCAGAGCCCGACCCCCCCGGCTGCCCCCTCCTGTCAGGGAGTTGTGCAGAGCCAGAAGGGCCCCCTGAGCCTCCTTTGCTCCAGGCTGAGCCCCTTGCCCAGCTCCCTCAGGATTCTCCAGCCCTTGCCCAGCTCCCTCAGGATTCTCCAGCCCCTCTCCAGCTCCACTCCCTGCCCTGGACACGCTCCAGCCCCTCCAGGTCCTTCCTGGATTGAGGGACCCAGAACTGGATGCAGCGCTCAAGGCGTGGCCTCAGCAATGCCCAGCACAGGAGAAAGCATCACCTAGTCTTGCTAACCCCACTGTTTCTGATACAGAAATAACCTCATCTGAGGCAAAAGCCTCAAAGAGATGAGTGAGAGTTGGTCACAAATTGACTGGGAATGAAGAAAACGGCTCATCTGCAGGGTTGCAAGGGCTGGAACAGGGTCCAGCCTCATCTCACAGCCTGTGGCTGCCCACAGACCCCCATAGCCCCCCAGAGCTGAGGAGGGTGACACACGGGGTGTCTCAGACCATGGGGACACCTGGCCAGCCCCCCGTACCCCGAGAGTTGCACAGACGGGGAGGCGATGCCCTCAATCAGACCCTTTATTCCGAAGGGTTTTACACAGCACAGACACACATCCCCTCCCCATGCACAGCCCCCCCAGCCCCACGCCCCGGGGGTTGCATAGAGAGCGGCTGGGTGGGCACCCCCAGGGGGCCGAGGGGGGCAGAGCCAGCCCGCCCCACGACCCCCGCCCTGCAAGCCCCGGGGGCCCCCAGGGTCCTGCCCTGCTCCCCCCGGGGCGCCAGGCGGGGGGCGGCCACTCGTGTCCAAAGTGCAGCCCGGCCTCGGCCCAGCTCTGCCCCAATAAATTAAAAAGGTCCGAGTCCGGGGTTAAAAAGGGGGCCCGGGGGGGGTCACTCCTCGGGGGGCTCGGTGAGGAAGGGGGAGGTGACGGCGTGGGCCTGGGCAATGGCTGCCAGCTCCTTGAGGAACTCGCTGAAGATGACGGCGCAGTAGACGGCGTTGC
>VYZT01036062.1:6317-19417 GCA_013400735.1 Pomatostomus ruficeps | reverse complement strand
GCCCGCCCCCGCCACGGGCCCCGCGCTCCCGACGCCATCTTCCCGCCGCGCCCGACGCACCGCGCGCGCGGGACACGCCCACCGCGGGCCATAGCCACGCCCATCGGGCCAGGAGATACGCCCATTGGTCCATGGCCACGCCCATCGGGACCATAGTCACGCCCACTGTCCGCACAGCCACGCCCATCCGCGCCCTGGGATACGCCCACCGCCACCCTAGCCCCGCCCACATACCTCGGTGGGCGGGCCCATTCCGGCAGAACCCGAGCGCTGATTGGCTCCGCCGTGAGGAGGGGGCGTGGCCGGAGGCCGTGGGAACCGGGAATCGGGAACCGGGAATTGGGAACAGGGAAGCGGGAACGGCTCCCTGGGACTTTCCGGGACCCTGTGTAATCCTGTATGAGCACCACACCGAGCGAGGCATCCCCCTAAACCGAGAACCCCTCGGAGCCCGCCACCGTGAACCGCGTACCCAGCTGCTGGGACTCCCTGCAGCGAGAACCCCGGTACGGGCACACCCGGAGCTGGGCACCCCTGTACCGGGTAACCCTGTACTGGGCACCCCCCGGAACTGGGCACCCCTGTACCCCGTAACCCTGTACTGGGACCCCCTGAAACCGGACACCCCGATACCGGGCACCCCTGTACCCCGGAACCCTGTACCGGGACACCCCCGGAACCGGGCACCCCTGTACCCCGTAACGCTGTACCGGGACCCCCCGGAACCGGGCACCCCTGTACCGAGAAACCCTGTACTAAGACCCCCTGCACCGCATAACCCCTGCACACTGCAGGTTCCAGAACCGGGCACCCCAGAATGGGGCACGCCTGTACCGGGACCCCCCCAGAACCCCTCTACCAGGCACCCCCTAAACGGGCCCCGGCACCGGGCACGCTGCTGCCGGATAACCTTGTACCGGGCACCGCCCTGCCAGGTGTAACCCCGCACCGGGCACGGCGCTGTCACCTGCACCAGGTACCGGGACCTGCCAGCACCCCTGTGCAGGGCACTGCCTGGCACCGGCTGTTGTCACTGGAGGCTACCCCGGGCCCCGGCACAGCTGGCCACGGCTCCGTGCCCCAGCACGTCCAGTGGCCCTGGCACAGCGGCTGCCTCAGCCCGGTATCCCGGGGGACAGTGGGTACCCTGGGGACCCCGCGTTGCCAGGATGCGCCCGGCGCTGCAGGAGCCGCGTCGCTGGGTGCCCCTGAGGAGCCACGCTTGGCACCGGGGCAGGCGACAGCACCAGCTGGGTGCTTAGGACCCCCGGGCGTCGGGACGCACAGGATCTCTGCTGTGAAGGACCCCCGGGTGTCGGGACACACAGGGTCCCTGCTGTGTCCTTCAAAGACCCTCGGCTCCCTCCTGTCCTGCCACTGGGCCTGGCTCCAGCCCTGCAGCTCCTCTGGACTCATGGCCACAGCCAGGGCTGGCACCAGCACCGGCACCAGACACGCCACGGGGTGAGCAGGGCACGGCTGTCCCCTGTGGGGTTGGGGTCAGGGCACAGCAGCGACCCCCTCAGTCCCACAGGTGCTGAGCCTCAGAGCCACCGGCAGCGGGGGCTGAGCGTGGGGCAGAGGGATCCCGAATGGGGACTGGGTGACCCCAGGTCCCTCTGCACACCCCAGCCGCACTGTTACCCCCCGGAACTGGACCCTGGACCCCACCGGGGACTGGCACTACAGATGGATCAGTCTCATGGTGCTGCCCATCCTTTACAACTGGGTCGTCCTCATCCTCAGGTGCCGGCAGCAGGGTTGGGGAGGGGTTGTGGGGTGTCCTGGCCCCGTCATGCCTTGTGATGTCACTCGCACCCCAGGTGCTGCTTCCCCGAGGTGCAGGAGGCACACATGGGGCTGTGGCAGGCCCTGGACGGGCTCAGCGATGCACTGTACCTGCTGGACATCGCCGTGCGCTTCCACACAGGTATGTACGGACACAGGTGTGGACACACGGACACACAGGTGTGTACACACAGACACACACACACGCACTCCCACCCAGCCATGACCGAGCCCCACACACAGGATGTCTGGGTGGGTGGTCTTGAGTCTCAATACCCACCGCTGACCCCCTCAGCCCTGCAGCAGCCCAGGGAACCACCAGCGACATCCCCAGGGTGCCCATCCAGGTTTCCTGTCCCCCAGGTCCCCCCTGTGCCCCATGCTGGTCCCCACTGCGAGCCCCCTCCCGTCACAGGGAGGTCCTGAGCAACCCCTGCCCCTCAAAACCCAGATCCCCTGCAGTGCCATGGCCCCCTGGCTGCCCCTCAAACCCAGGATCGCCTGCAGTGCCATGGCTCCCCTGGCTGCCCACTCAGGTTTCCTGGAGGACGGGATCCTGGTGCAGGACGTCAGCCGGACGCGGCGGCGCTATCTGCTCTCCCGGACCTTCCCCTGGGACATGATGGCTGTGCTGCCCACTGAGCTGCTCTGTCTGCTCCCGGGGGTCCCCAGGGTCCCCGGGGTGCCAGCAGCCCGCGCCAACCGCTGCCTGCGGGCACCGCGACTCTTCGAGGCCTTCGACCGGTGCGAGACGCACACAGGGTGGCCCAACGTGTTCCGCGTGGCCAAGCTGACACTGTACCTGCTGCTGGGCATCCACTGGCACGGCTGCCTCTACTTCGCTCTCTCAGCACACCTGGGGCTGGGCACCGACCCCTGGGTCTGCCCCAGCTTCCCCCGGCTGCTGCGCCGCTACCTGCACAGCTTCTACTTCTCCACGCTGGTCCTGGCCACGGTGGGTGACACGCCGACACCGCAGCGCAAGGAGGAGTTCCTCTTCCTCACCACCGGCTTCCTGCTGGCTGTGCTGGGCTTCGCCACCATCACTGGCAGCATCAGCACCGTCATCGTCAACCTCAGCGCGGCCGACGCCGCCTTCTACCCCGACGCGGGGCCGGTGCAGCGGTACCTGCGGGCGCGGGGCGCGGGCGGGCAGCTGGCAAGGCATGTGGCGCGCTGGCACCAGCACCTGCGGGCGCAGCGCAAGCTGCCGGCCGAGCGCCAGGTGCTGCAGGTGCTGTCGCAGGGGCTGCGGGCCGAGGTGGCAGCCAGCGTGCACCTGGCAGCCCTGCGGCGCGTGGGGCTGTTCCGCAGCTGGGAGCGCGGGGTGCTGCAGCAGCTGGTGCTGCGCCTGCGCCCGCAGGTGTTCAGCCCCGGCGAGTTCGTGTGCCGGCGTGGCGACGTGGGCCGCGAGATGTACTTCATCCGCGAGGGCCGCCTGGCCGTGGTGGCCGAGGATGGGGTCACGCAGCTGGCCGTGCTGGGTGAGGGGCTCTACTTCGGTGAGATCAGCCTCATCAACATCAAGGGTGAGCTCCACGCCGCGCCCCGATGCCGCCCCGTGCTCCCCTCGGGCTCACGGCCCCCTGCCCCACAGGCAACACGGCGGGGAACCGGCGCACGGCCAACATCCTGAGCATCGGCTACTCAGACCTGTTCTGCCTGGGCAAGGAGGACCTGGCGGAGGTGCTGGCTGAGTTCCCCTGTGCCCGTGCGGCCATGGAGGCCAAGGGCCGGGAGCTGCTGCTGCGCATGGGCCAGCTCGACACTGGAGCTGAGGCGGCAGCAGCGGCGGCCGAGGCCGAGGCCGAGCGGCGGCTGCAGGGGTTGGAGGTGGCCCTGGAGGGGCTCCAGACACGGGCAGCCCGGCTGCTGGCACAGCTGGAGGCCAGCGCCCTGCGCATGGCCCTGCGCATCCAGCGCCTCGAGGGGCGGCTGCACCTGCGGCAGCAGCGACGGGACAGAGCAGCGGGGACAGATGGGGCAGCAGGAACAGCTTCACTGCAGTGGCTGGCCAGGACATGGGGTCCTGCGAGGGGACAGGCCCCCCCCAGGGTACAGGGTTCAACCAAGGCACAGGGTCCCCCCAGGGCGCAGGGTCCTGCCCAGGGACCAGGTCCTGGAGGAGGATGGGGTCCCACTGGGGTGCAGGGTTCCCATCGGGCACAGGGTTCCCATAGGGCACAGGGTCCCAGCAACATGCAAGGTCCCCCCAAGGCACACAATAGCCCCAGGGTGCAGGGTCCCCTCAGGGCACAGAGACAGATTGGGGCACGAGGTCCCGGTGACACGTACGGTCCCAGGGGGGCACAGGCTCTCCCCAGGGCGCAGGGTCCCTTTCGGGCACAGGGTTCCAGACGGGCGCATGATCTCTCCAGGGCTCGGGGTCCCACCGGGGTTCGGGGTCCCACGGAGGGTGGGGGTGTCGCGGGACCAGTTCCGCGGTGCTGAGGGGTCACCTGGAGGGGACCACAGCAGCAGCTGTTGTCGGGTGACACCGGCAGCTGCTGCTGCGGGACGGGGAGCGGGACGGGGACCGGGACGGGGAAGGAGCCGGGATGGGGACGGGTCAGGGTCATGGAGCTGCGGAGCCGGAGCAGCTCGGGACCCCCAGCCCGGCCGGGCCCTGCCGGGGTCAGCCGCAGGGACACGGTGACACCGGGATGACGGCAGCCGCCGTCGTCTGGTGCTGCAAGAGAGCTCCCGGCGAGCCCCCCGACCCGCCCGGTGCGCCCTGAGCCCCGCTCCCGGTGCTCTCCTTGGCCCCTGCCTGTCCCCCCGCCCCGNNTGGACCCCCGGCCCCTCAACGAGTCGCTGCAGGAGATGCTCTGCCGCTCCGGGAACGGCACCGGCAGCGGACCCGGCGCCGGCACCGGGAACGGGACCAACGGCTCGGTCTGCGATCTCCTCCGCAGGGGCCTCCGCGGGCCCCCGGCTCCCAGAGGTGAGAGCGAGGGGGGGGAATGAACGGGATGGACCCGGGAGGGACCCCTCGCTTCGTGCCCGGCCCTGCGCCCCCCGGCACGGCAGCACCCCGCTTCGTCCCGCCGTGCCACCGCGGTGCCCGCCGCCCCGAGCTCCGGTCCTCCCGGTCCCTGCCCGGTGCCTGCCCGTCCCCAGCCGTGCCCCCATCGCACCCGTCATCCCCGATCCCCGCGCCCCGGCCGGGGGCTCGGTGGCCCCAGCACTGCCCGGTGGTCCCGGCGCGGATCTCGGCGCTGCCTGGGGCGAACACGCCGGGCTGTGCCGGTGGCAGCGCCGGTGGCCGCGGGAGGGCGGAGGGGACTCCGACAGGAACGCCACGGGCACAGACACCGCCCGCTCCGCACCCCTGCTCCACTGCCGGGGCCGGGACCTCCATTGGACCCTCGACTGGGACGCCCCCATCCCATCGCATCCCACGCCACCACCACAGCCAAGACCCCGAACCCCATCCCACCTCCCACCTGGGGCCCCTCGTCCCGCTTGTCACTCCGCTCTCCGGGCTGCACGTCCCCGGTCCCCGCGCCGCCGGGGGAGCCGTGGCTCAGCACCGACGCAGAGGGTGGGCAGGATGGGGGCACCCACCTGGATGAGGGTCCCTCAGCCTCACAGGGTGGGCAGGATGGGGGCACCCACCTGGATGAGGGTCCCTCAGCCTCACAGAACGGAGCTGGGGGACAGGGGGTTCACCCCAAATCCCGGCGGCGGCCACACGGGGACTGGGGGGGCAAATGATGCACTCGTCTGATGGGTCCCCATCGAGCCCGCGCCCCTCATGCTGGAGCCCCGGTGTCCCAAACCCTGGGCCTGTGCTGGGGTGCCTTTGGGGTGCCCTCAGAGCATCTCTGGGGTGCCACCGGGCTACCCTTGGGGTGCCATGGGAGTGTCGCTATGGTGCTCTTGGGAGCACTTTCAGAGTGCCTCTAGGGTGCCACCTGGATGTCTCTGGGGTGCCCTCGCGGTGCCCCTGGGGTGCACCCAGGGTCCCAACCCAGCGCCGGTGCCCTGCTGCCCACAGAGCTGGACGTGGCGGTGCGTGTGGCGCTGTACGCACTGATCTTCGTGCTGAGCGTCGGGGGCAACACGCTGGTGGTGGCCGTGCTGGCGCTGAACCGGCGGCTGCGCACCGTCACCAACTGCTTCCTGCTGTCCCTGGCGCTGAGCGACCTGCTCCTGGCACTGTGCTGCATGCCCTTCACCCTGCTGCCCGGCCTCATGGGCGCCTTCATCTTCGGCGACGTCGTCTGCAAGCTCGTTGCCTACCTCATGGGTAGGGTGGGGCACGGTGGGGGCTTGTCCCTGCCTCAGGGGGGACACGGCAGGGGGGCCACATGGGGGCACCGGGAGGGGGCTCGTCCCCGCCTCATGGGTACATGGGGGGCTTATCCCCACCTCGGGGGTACGAGGAATACAGTGGGGGGCTTTGGGAGGAGGTGGGGGCCTGCAGTGTCACGCCATGCCACCAAAACCCCATACCACCCACAGGGGTCTCGGTGGCCGTGTCCACCTTCAGCCTGGTGGCCATCGCCATCGAGCGGTACAGTGCCATCTGCAACCCGCTGCAGTCGCGCGCCTGGCAGACGCGGTCCCACGCCTGCCGCGTCATTGCGGGCACCTGGGCGCTGGCGGCGCTGCTGATGCTGCCCTACGCCGTGTACAGCACCACGCGCCCCTCGGCCCCCCGCCCGCCCCCCGCCCAGTGCACGCACCACTGGCCCAGCGAGCGCGTCCGGCAGGTCTGGTGAGTCCCGGGGCAGGGGGGGACACGGCGGTGAGGGGATGTGCCCAGTGACGGGGGCCGCCTGTCCCAGGTACGTCCTGCTGCTCCTCGTGCTCTTCTTCATCCCGGGCGTGGTGATGACAGTGGCGTACGGCCTCATCTCCCGTGAGCTCTACCGCGGCATCCGCTTCGAGCTGGACGTCAAGAAGGATGTGGCAGGTGAGGGGACGGGGTGGGGGTGACGCTTGGTGTGACCCCTGTGTGGGCAGAGAAGGAGGGCTGGGCCCTCACCCCTGCTCCCCACAGCAGTGGGTTCCTCAGGGACACCCCCCTTTCCTGGGGACCTCCTTGTAGCCTCGAGGTGCAGCATGTCCCCAGGGTGTCATGTCCATTTCCATGTTCCCCGCACCCCATCCCACTCCTCCTGGAGGACGCTCCCGTGGTGTTGGGGTGCAGCATGTCCCCGCAGTGCCGCAGCCATGACCACACCTCCTCACTCCACAGCCCAGCGCAGCATCGGGGGGGACCCAGCGCCCACCTGCGACGAGGGTGACGGGTGCTACCTGCAGCTGTCCCGTCCGGGGGCAGCGCTGGAGCTGCGGGCGCTGGGGGCGGCTGCGCAGCAGGACCGGGCGCGCATCAACAGCTCGGGAGCCCAGCTGGCGGCCAAGCGGCGCGTGATCCGCATGCTGGTGGTCATCGTGGCCATGTTCTTCCTCTGCTGGCTGCCCATCTTCGCCGCCAACACCTGGCGTGCCTTCGCCCCACGGGCAGCCCAGCGGGCGCTCTCGGGGACCCCCATCGCCTTCATCCACCTGCTCTCCTACACCTCGGCCTGCGCCAACCCCCTCATCTACTGCTTCATGAACCGCCGCTTCCGCAAGGCCTTCGGGGCCACCTGCGCTGGGTGGGGCTGCCGCCGTACCTGCCCCCGCCGCCCGCCCGAGGAGGAGCCCCCCATGGCCAGCGCCTCGCTCTCCAAGTTCAGCTACACCACCGTCAGCAGCCTGGGACCCCCCTGAGCCAGCGCCCCCGAGCTGGAACCCCCCTGAACCCTCCAGCACCAGTGCCTGGGGCCCACATGAGCTGGACCCCCATGAGCCCCCCATGACCAGCACCTTGCTCTCCAAGTTAGCCACACCATCCTCAGCAGCCCGGGACCCCTGAGCTAGACCCCCCTTAGACCCCATAACGCCAGTGCCTGGGCCCCCCCTGAGCTGGACACCTCCTTAGACCCCATAATGCCAGTGCCTGGCCCCCCCCTGAGCTGGACACCCCCCGAAGGATCCCCCCGAGCATGAGCCCCGTCCTGCCTCCCCCTGCAGCTGCCAGCACCCCCTGTGTCTTTCTCCGGTGCCTCCCAGATTAGGGCACCCCCAGTCCCCCGCCCTCCCGGGACACCCGTGCCCTCTATTCCCCGCTAAATCCCGGTGCCCCCGAGCCCCCGGCTGGGCGGAAGGAGCCCTGGGGCTGGGCAGGTCGGAGGCTGACTGAGGTCCAGGCTCCCCCAGTCCAGCTCAGCCCGGGGTCTCCCCGCGCTGCTCCCCGGCTACGGTCACAATAAACTGACCCCGTGCCCACCTGCGCCGCCGCTCCCACCGCTCCTGCCCGCCCGGCACGGAGGCTCCGCGGGACAGCTCCGGGCGGGACGTGCGGTCGGCACCGCTCAAGGCTCAGGGGGCTGCGGGCTGGGACCCTCCGGGTGGGAACTTCTGGGGGAATGGGACCCCCGGGACCGGTGCACCCAATGCCGCACCAGGGGTGTGACCGTAGGAAAGGGAGGAACAGCCTGGTCCCCAGGGAGCACCCCGGTCCCCCAGGGAACACCCGATCCCTCAGGACTACATCTCCCATAGTGCCGCGCGCGCCCCACTGCGCTCTTATTTGCATATGGCCACGCCCATCACTGTCAGCTCCGCGGGGATTGGCCGTGCCCATTGAGGTCACGCCCCCTCGATTCCCGCCCACAGCCCGGCCCCGGCCTTGGCCCCGCCCCCTGTTCTGCCCCCGCCCCTTCCCTCGGCCATGGCCGCCGGGGTCCGGGCCCCGCCGGGGCCGATGGCGCTGTCACTGTCGCTGTCGCTGTCCCTGGCCGCGCTGTCGCTGCTGTCGCTGTCGGCGGGATCGCCGCCCGGCCCCGGGGAGCAGCTGTTGGCGGCGGCGGCGCCGCGCTGGGGCTGGCGGAACGTGTCGTGCCCGGCCTGCCGGGTGCTGTTCGGGGCGCTGGACCTGGCGCTGCAGGTGGGCACGGGGGGCACCGGGACACGGGGGACACCGCGGGGACACCAGAACGCCACGAGAGGCACGGGGATGGGCGGGCACCAGGAGAGCAGGACCGGGAGAGCGGGGGCGACAGGGACGGGACAGGAGCGGGGACAGAGGGGACGGGACAGGAACAGGACAGGGGACAGGACAGGACAGGACGGAAACAGGCTGGGCCGGTCCCTGCTGACGGGCCTGGGCCGGGGCAGGTCAGGGCTTGTGACAGGCACGAGACCAGGTTGGGAATGGGGACAGGGACGGGCTGGGATGGGGACGGGCGGGGACGCGGAGAATGACAGGCTGGGACAGCCGGCTTGAAAGGGGAACGGGAATGGAAGCGGCGACAGGCGGGGTCACGCCGGTGGCTCCGCTTGGGGGAACGGGGACGAGCTCGGACAGGGACGGGCTGAGACAGGAGCAGGAACGGGGACACGGACAGGCTGGGATGAGCCGGTGAATCCGCCTGGAGGACGGGGACAGGCTGGGGCGGGGACGGGAAGGGACGGAGGAGGGAACCGGACAGGGGGAACAGAGGGGCTGGGGGACCGTGTGGGTCCCTTCTGGCCTCGGGATATCCAGCGGGGTGGCTGGTGGGTGTGGGACAGTGACAGCAGCCAGGGGTCAGGGTGTGGGGTGCTTACGGGCACAGGCCGGTGACAGTGGCAGGAGCTCAGTGTGTGGGGTCTGTCCTGGGGAGCTGGTGGGTGCAGGGCAGGCAGGACAGCAAGAGTTGTGCGGTGCTGGGACCATCCCCAATTGTCCCCCTGCAGCTGGAGCCGAACGTGGCCCGTGTGGGGCGCGTGGCGTCGCGGCTGTGCCAGGACCTGCGGCTGGCGCGGCCGCCCGTGTGCCGCCAGGCCGTGCAGCTGTTCCAGGGCGATGTGGTGGCAGCCTGGGCACGCTCGGTGCTGCGTCCTCCCGAGGCCTGCGGGCTCCTGCTGGGCCCCCACTGTGGCCACTGGGACATCCTGGGTTCCTGGAACCTGTCCCTGCCTGCCACCCCCAAGCCCCCGGTGCGGCCCCCCACGCCACCACCGCCCGGAGCACCCACCGCCCGCATCCTGTTCCTCACCGACCTGCACTGGGACCGTCAGTACGTGCCGGGCAGCGCGGCTGCCTGCCCTGACCCGCTGTGCTGCCGCGGGACCCCCCGCGATGGGCCAGGGGCGGCGGGGTTCTGGGGCTCCTACAGCAAGTGTGACCTTCCCCTGCACACCATCGACGCGCTGCTGGCCCAGCTGCCCAACGCCACCAGTAACAGCACCAGGAACGGCACCGGCGCCTTCGCGGCAGCGTACTGGACCGGGGACATCCCCGCGCACAACGTGTGGCAGCAGAGCCGCGGGGACCAGCTGCGGGCCCTGCGCACGGTGACGGCCCTGCTGCGCGCCCGCCTCGGGGGGCTGCGCGTCTTCCCGGCCGTGGGCAACCACGAGGCCACCCCGGTGAACGCCTTCCCGCCGCCCTACGTGCGTGGGAACCAGTCAGCCGCGTGGCTCTACGATGCCATGGCCGAGGCCTGGCAGGACTGGCTGCCCCCCGCCGCCCTGCGCACCCTGCGGTGGGCACGGGGCAGGGGGTTGCAGGCTACTGAGGGCCCGGGGATGGGGAGTTTGTGGATTGCAGGGGTAGGAGGGCACAGGGGCGGGGGTTCTGGGCTGTTGGGGTCCTGGGTCTGTGGCATTTGGGGTACCAGGGATGAGGGGGCACAGGGCTGGAAGGTTCCAGACTGGGGGGGTTTGGGCTGTGGGGTGTTCTGGAGTAGGGGCGTTGGGGTGGCATGGGTTGGGAGCTCAGAGCTGGGGACTCTGTGCTATTGGGGACTAGCAGGACACAGAGGGGTCTCCATGCTGGAGGGGCAGGGGTGTACGAGGCAAGCTGAGGCTGGGTGCAGATGTCTCAGCTTCATGGAGAGGGAAAGGTGCAAGGAGAGGGTCATGCCTGGTTGGGGGACAGAGGCTGTGGAGGGACAGGGGCAGTGGGGGCTCCAGGCTGGGGCTGTGGGCGGGTGGGCAGCGTGGGTGTCAGAGAGCTGGGGCTCCGTGGGATGGGTGCAGGGTCCGTGGATCAGGGGACACACAGCACTCACCCCCCTTTTCCACGCAGGGCCGGCGGGTTCTACACCGCACAGGTCTGGCCTGGGCTGCGCCTCGTCTCCCTCAACATGAACTTCTGCTCCCAGGCCAACTTCTGGCTGCTCATCAACGCCACCGACCCTGCAGGGCAGCTCCAGTGGCTCATGGGGGTCCTGGCAGATGCTGAGCGTGATGGGGAGAAGGTGGGAGGCAGGGTTCTGGGGGAAAATGGGGGGTTCTGGTGGGCCCTGGACAAACCCCCAGCCCTGGCTCCCTGCCCACAGGTGCACATCATCGGGCACATCCCCCCGGCCCACTGTCTGCGCAGCTGGAGCTGGAATTACTACCGCATCGTCAACAGGTCAGTGCCTGACCCTGGCCCAGACCCAACACCGTGTGCCCCACGCTGCATGCCAGACCCCACACTGTGCCCTGGATCCATCCCTACGTGCTGGACCCCTGCCCTGCACACGAGACCCCTGCCCGTGCATCCTCGACCCCCACACCAGGCCCTCCGCCCCACAAGCCAGAGCCCAGCTCCACACCCTGAACTCCGTGAGCTCCCACCCCACATGTGGTACCCCTGCCCTACACAACAGACCTCTGCCCCATGTGCTGGACCTCTGCACCAGACCCTGGACTCTCACTCCAGGTGCCATCCCACGCGCCAGACTGCCAGCCCCATGTGCCAGACCTCCACCCAACATAGCAGATCCCCAGGGCCAGGCTCGGGTCGGGGTTCCAGGGTGGGGGCCTGGGGGTCGGGATGCCGCCCCCCACTCACCCCACCGTGGCAGGTTCGAGGGCACCATTGCGGCCCAGTTCTTCGGGCACACGCACCTGGACGAGTTCGAGCTGTTCTACGATGAGGAGACGCTGTCCCGTCCCGTCTCCATTGCCTTTGTCGCGCCGAGCGTCACCACCTACATCAACCTCAATCCCGGTGCGTCCCAAACCCCCGCCGCGTGTGCCCATGACCGACCCCAGTCCCCCGGCGCTGACTGTCCCTCCCACCGCAGGGTACCGCGTGTACGAGGTGGCCGCTTCCTACCCTGGGAGCTCCCACGCGGTCCTGGACCACGAGACCTTCATCCTCAACCTGACGGAAGCCAACGCAGCCCCGCCAGGGACTCTCCCGCGCTGGCAGCGGCTCTACAGTGCACGCCAGGCCTATGGGCTGCCCGCGGCCTTCCCGGCCGACTGGGACCAGCTGGTGCGGCGCATGCAGGACGACGAGCAGCTCTTCCAGCGGTTCTGGTTCCACCTGCACAAGGGCCACCCACCCCGCGAGCCCTGCGGGGCCCCCTGCAAGGCCGCCCTGCTCTGCGCCCTGCGGACCGGCCGCGCCGCTGACCCCGCGCTCTGCCAGCCCCTGCGCCCCGCACTGCCCTTTCCCCGCATCCAGGAGCTCTGGAGCCAGCGGCGGCTCTGCTGACCCAGGGATGGCAGGAGCAGGGGCTGGGACACAGTCACACCAGGAGCAGTCAGCGTGGTGTCACTGCAAGCAGGGCTGGGACACGGTTGCACAGGGAGCAGGGTTGTGGTCAGGCCGGGAGCGGGGCTGGGAGCAGGATCGGCACAAGGTCACCGGGAGCGAGGGCGGGATTGGCACATGGTCCCCACGTCCCACCAGTTACACAATAAAGGCACAATGGACCCCACCACCCCTCCTCATCCTCACCCACCAGCACTGGAATTGGGATCAGGATCAGCAGAGTCCTCATGCTCCCATCGCCCCCCAGTACGGGTGTGATGGACGCCGCTGTCCTTCATCCTCCTCACCGCAATGCTCAGCCCATAACAACTTAGGGACACCCAAATCAGGGACGCTGGGACCCCACCACCCTGCCTGCCTCCTTCTCCTCAACCTAATTCTCACCTACTGGGATCACAATTGGGATCAGCCCATGGTCCCTGTACTCCCATCACCCCCCAATAAAGGTGTGGATGGACCCCACCGCCCCTCTTCACCCTCATCCTCACCCTAGAAACACCCAAACCGGACATAACAGAACCCCTCATCCCTCCTCCTCCTCTTGCGGCTCCTTTTTGTGAGGCCAAATGCAGAGCCGAGCCGGGCTGGTGGAATGGGTTTATTAATTAATGATTTAGTACAACACCGACCCTCGTTACGCCACATGCATTGGGGACCTTGGGGGGGCCATGACCCACCATGGGGGCGGTGCGGGGGGCAGGACCTCTGACCCAACACCCTGGGTAGCTCTGTGCCCCGGAGCGTTGGATCGGCGGCCCTGCCCCCCCGCGCCGCCTCG
>VYZT01036055.1:0-51814 GCA_013400735.1 Pomatostomus ruficeps | reverse complement strand
TTTTTTGTTGTTGTTGTTTTGTTCTACTAAGGTGTTCCATGTTTCAAGCTTGCCTTCACTTCCAACACCTAAATACGCCATGTGTGCTATTTTAATCTTCTTTACAAGAAGTCATGGCTGTGCAAAGCCTTTATTAGTATTCATCTTATCCTCAGTGTCTCTCTGTGGAAAGAAACATGGTTTGACATCTGTGTTGTTAAAGATCCTCTGTATGCTGGTCATTTCTCTGGAAAGGTGACTCCTACAGCCACACTTTCCTTATTAGTTGTGCGTGGAAGTGGCTTAGGAATGGGAGGAGCTCAGAAGTTTCCTTAAAACTCTTCCTATAGCAGATGTGAAGATTAGATACCAATTTGGATGAAATTATAGTAATAGTGATACAACATAGGATGTAAATGGCAAAGATGGAAAATAAAAAAGAAATCCTGAGTGTGTGATTTAGCTATAGGCTTGCAAGAGAAATGAAGAAAAACAAGCAGTGAGAAAGGGTCCTGTGTTGAGAGACAAATGGTCAAGACAAATAGAACTGTCATTGTGTTTATCCATGTTTTTGACATCTTCCTAATTCGTGACTGTGGAAGAAACCTTTAGTAACCATCTGGAATCACAAATCTTGTCTTTTCCCCAGTATTGGATACTTTGCAGTGCTTGGCCGGCCTTGTGGATTTGAGGAAGAAAACACTTTAAACTGTTTTGTCTTCTTATCACTAGAGATATGTTTGATGTAATAAAGTGTGGGAGCCATTCCATATATTTGTTGGTCTGGTTTGAATTGTAAACCCTAATTTATGCCAACTTTCATTTGAGTGTATATTTTTTGCCAGGCCTGACTACATTGCAGACTGCATTTAAATTTATGTCCTATTATCATTTGCAGTACTTTTGCAAGGAAACTACGTTTCTCATCACCTGTGCCTTTTTTATTTTTATTTTTTATAAAAAAGCACAAATATGTCTGTGAAAGTTGATGTTCAGCTTCTATGTCTGAAACTTAGCTTGTGGTGTATTTTATGAAGTTTGAAGTAATATTTATGAAAGTAATGCAAGTACTAGAAAAAATGTGTAAATGACTACTTAAACTTCTAAGCCTTCCCTCTGGAAATGTTACAGATGTTTTTTAATATACTCTGTAAAAACCTTGTGTATTTCTGAATTTTTTTGACTTCAGGAGAGAAGGAGTTTTTATCTCTTGTTAACATTGAAGCAGAATGTTAGAGTTTGGACTTGTGAGTTTTTTAATGGGTTTTCTGTTCCCATTGGATTATCTAATTGAATCTTTTGCTCTTAAATTTGTACAGAAAAAAGCACTTTCCAGAGGTACTGATTTCCCTCATACAATTAGATCTATTGGAGACTTCCTATAGAAAGATATTTTAGAACAGAGACTAGTGCAAGATGACCTGTATCTGAGGGCAGGGCAAACATGGTATGTCTGTAAAGGCCAGTGTAATATTCTCACTGTCAAGAGAACAAAAAATCAAGTTATTCAGTGATTGCACAGAAAAATAATTTCTACTGAAAATGATTATATTATTGCAGAGTTCTTGCTATGAATCTCAAATATACACTTGGACTAGTTATTAGGAAGGGTGGACTTCAGTTAGATGATGCTTGTTGGGTGTAACGGAATTTTGTCTTCTACTTGGTTTTAAGCCTATCCTAGTGAAAACAGGACCATATGGTATTCAGTAATGCCATTCATAGTGCTCTAGAAAAATTCATATTTTAAAAGTAATTTTTAAAGCTAGATTTTGTCTGTTGCCTGTTTTAATACAGCTTGGCAAGGCTAAGCCTACTGTGCCTTTGGACAGATAGCAAAGATGATGAATAGCCCTAAAGTTTAGTTTTGTTTGAACAGCTGCAGAATTTCCTTTAATATGGACAGAAATATCTCTGACTACAGTTATATTTATTTTCCCAAATAGGAAAGATGTCATTCTTCACTGAAGTGAAACATCAAATAAAACAGAATTTTCTAACCCTGTGTTAGTCTCCTGTTAGATGATAACAGTGTAAAAAAGCGGAAGTTTCCTCTGTGCCACAGGAAAAAAACCAAAGCTTTTCTGTTTTCTTGTGGATAATGTTAGACTCCGTTCTTCTAAATTTGGGACATTAATTTTTTTCCCTACCCCAGCTTGGGGGAGTGTGAGCTTTTATAACATGGTATTCTCTTCTAATTTACTTAGAAGAGAGTGAGAAGAAAAAGAGGAGAAAAAGAACCTCTGTTTTCTTCAGAGGTTCTGAGACTGAGCATAGATTGGCATTTTGAGGTAGTGGTGCTGTGCCAGAGGCACTGATCCTACAAACAGCCATGCTGGTACCTGGTCGCAGCATAGCACTCCTGGGAGCATCTGGGTTTTCCCTTACTTGGAAACCAAGATACAAGAGTGAAAGCTGATGTTCCCACCCTTGCAGTTGTCTTCTAAAATGTAGGTCCTTGGGCATGGAATAATTTTCTTTTTCCTTGAAGAATGTTAATCATGAAACATTTTAATATTCTGATTTTTACTGCTATTTATTTTGCTATTTTGTTTTTGATACCTGGTGGTTGCATCATAAGAGAAATTTTGTCTGCAGTTCTAAATTTGCTCTTTTACCCTTAGGATTTTGTTTTCATGACAAGAAACTTTTATGCCCTCTCAGAAAGTAAAGGTCAGTGAATAGATAACCATTTGTATTAAAGGATGTTTGAAAATGATAGAGCCTGCACTGAGAGATGTTGCGGTTGTTAGGATTGGAGATTCATAATCTGTTATCTGCATGCCTTGCTTAATTCTTACCTTTGTGTTTCTTTAACAGGGTGCTGCACTTTCGATGAGCCTCTGAGTTCCTGTGGCTACAGTCAGTCAGAGGATGATGATCTCAACTGGGATCAGGTGAATGCGCCCATGAAGCTGCCCTCGGGTCAAGGGATGCCATCGGGTTGGTCTTTATTTTGCTTTGTTTCTCTTCAACATTATATTATGTGTTTGCCCAGCATTTACTGACAGTACTGTTCTTAAAATGCTTCTTCATCTGAGTCTGTTTAAGTGGAATACTCAGATTTTCCAAGTGATTTCTGTGAGGAATATTTTGCAAATCAAAGTTTTGTTTGTGTTGTGTGGGGACTATAAAGGTTAGCAGGAAGAAATAGAAATTTAATGTTATCAGGGAAGGCTGAAAGAAAACAGAAGGGTGACATGAAAATGAATCTGAAGTAGTACTAGAAACAGGCAGACAGGACTTAGTAAGAGAGAAAAGGAAGATACTTTCATTGAAAGATATAATAATCAAAATCTGTTAAAAAAAGACATGGAGAGAGAGAAAAAGGGGTGAGTGAAAAAGCAAAGGTATCCCAAAACAAAGGGTCTCGGTGATACTGTGCTTGTTGAATTTAAAAGATAGTTGTGATATTATTGTTTAATGTATTTTTTGCACTGCATGAAGTTGGACCTTGTTCCATAGCAACAACCTGTGCATGCTGCTGAACTATAAACCTACTCTAGTAATATAGTCATTCCTTTAGTACCTCACCCACAGAAATATGTAAAATCTGTCCACTGGTTTTAACCTATTCACTAGCCTAAAATTTACCACTTGTTCTTTCTTCTAGTTTTTAGCAAGGCATGTTAAGAGTTCCTTCCATGTACTGATCTCCATTTCCTAGGAGATGATTGCCTGCAGCCCAGCTCAGCATCTGCTTTGGCTTTTATAGACTGAGCCTCAAGTGACTATTACCACCTAAAAGTAGGCAAAACAAAAACACTCTAGATGAAATCACTGGTTTTAGCATCGTGGAACTTCTTCTGCATTAGTCTCATAACTTAGTATTAATATATCCATAACACTTAAAAGCATTGCAGATGTATGTCCCAGTATTTCTCATCCCTTTCAATGAGATCTTTAAAGGACCCATAATGTACTTAGGAACATTAGGAAAATGTTCTTCCTAATTTTTGAATAATGGAATTAGGAAATAAATGTGAATCTTTACAAGTGACGGTATAAACAAAACCTGAACATATGCACTCATCAACAGTGTAGCAATAAATGTACTAACGTATGATATGCACAATCAGCTTTAGATACCATTCACTTGTAAAAAAACCCTTTCAGTGTTCTTCACTCTAGATTTGTCAGTGTTGCCCTGTATTGTGGATATCTTACCTGAGGTTCATGGCTGAACTACTTTTTACTTTAGCACTTTGTTTCCTCTGGCAAAGGCGGGACTCCCAACTTCAAGATGGATGTTCAGTTTATCAGAGTCCTGGCATTTGGATAATCATGCTAGATTGAGTTCATCAACCCAGATAAAGGAGGTTTTTCCAAATTCCTTTTTAAACTGGCTTTCCTCCAGTGGTCTTGGCATATACTGCTAAACATTTTCTGAAATGTTCCATTAGTGCTTAATACTGTTGCTCAAGTTGGAGATAACACATAGTTCATCAGCCATCTTGGCTAGCGGTACAAGATATACTTCTTTTTTTCAGTCATGCCACTGGAATTCTCTTTCTATTCCAAATTTCATTCATTACTTTCCCCACTTAGATTTATGAAAGCAATTGTTGGTATGTGATGTTCAGTTTTCGTGGCAGATAGAAGAGGTTTAAATCTGTGTTCTCTTCTCTGATGACCATAGGCTTGTAGATTTTTTTAGGTTTTTTTTTTCCTGTGGCAGGAGTACAGACAAGGGACTGGCATGTCTATAGAAGGAAAATGATATGTGCAGTTTTATTTATCAGATGTCATACAACTTGTTTCTTATTTGTCTTCTTGCCTTTCTGTCAGAAGTCTGAACCAACGTTCTGATGATATAGTAAAAAGATATGTATTTTGGTAACAAGCTATGTTTACAGTTTAGGGAGTTTTATTTCTGCCCATAAAGGAAGTGAAATATTCTTTGGGAGGATTCGGTCAGAAGATGAATGAGTTAGTCTGAGGAGGGTTGAGGATATTGGTGCCTTAAAAGGTCAAAAACCCCTTTGAGAGGGAAAGAAATGCTCATTTTTTGCAAATGAGAAGCACTGTGTCTAACGACACAATTTAGTCAAGTGATATCTAATTTTTCCTCATAATTTCATCTAGACAGTTTTTCCCTGTTCTTGTTCCAATCGTCATCTTAATGATTTTAATTAGTTTTCAGTTAGCCTTAGCCAGAGGGTTATATGATACACTTAAAAAATGATTTCAAGTAGTTTGTCAGCAGTTTCTGAGCTACATATTTAGGAAGAAATAACTTCAGATGATAATGAATAGAACATCTTAAATTAATGGTTTGTGGGGAATTCTTGGCTTGAAAGCAAAATGCTTTATGCAACAATGTTGTAATACTAGACTGAAACAAGAACTCTCAGTTCTGTACTCCCTTGTTAGAAGAAAAAAATTAATGCACATAACATTCCTAATTTCAGGCAGCATGTTCCAGTGAGTGAGTTGATAGCGATATAGAATATTTTGTATAATGTGGTGGCAGTCAGGGGGAAGCACACAAGTTATGGCATTTGATTCATTTTAATCCACGTGAGAGTGTTGAAAGCATAGCTGCACTTCAGATAGATAAATATTTTGGCTTGATATGTTATTTCAGAGGGACAAAAGAAATGTCATATAAGATTCATGCATATGTGTGCATGCTTTAATGTACACACTCTTTACATGTTTGTGAAAATTAATACTTCTTTGAGGTCTTGTTTTAGATGAAAATCACTAAAATGTATCAAAGATAATAATAAAAAATTCCCATAAGTGTTTCTTACAGTGGACTTGAATCCCTGTTGGATTGTTAGTGTAGCACAGAAATAGGATGTTACCACTAAAGTTAGTAGGGTGCCAGTGCTCTAATTTCCTTGATAAATATAAGCATGGTCTTTTATGAGTCAGTGCTAATCTGAATTTGTGTTAAACAGACCCAGAAAGTAATGACATGTATGTATTTCTGTATATATTTGTATGAATTAGATGAGTGTGGTTAAGCCACTGCTCTTCTGTTTCAAGTGTCCTGTGAGTCAGATGGAGTAAATGCTGTTAGGAAGAGCGACTCTTCTGTTTTCTCAGCCTCTGTCTTTCTACTTGTCTTTCTGTTCCAACAATGTGTGTTTAAAATAGCGTTCACAACTATAATTACAGAAACAGTCATTATTAATGCCATCTTCCATTATCCAATGGAACAGTTACAGCAGTTTGATATTAATCGGTTTATATAATACAGATTTACAATTACAGCTAACTGTAAACCCGCTAGTTGTAGTCCAATAAAAATGTCTTCAGAAAAATATGCCCAAACAGTAGATTGCTGGCAAGTTGGGGGCTGCAGGAGTGACCTCTGTGAGAAAAGGCCAGGGATGCCCTGTGTTGGACACATCTGGGCACAGCCACTGGACCCACCTCTGGGCGCAGCTGAGCTCCTGGTGCACCTCTGGGATAGCATGTTTAAGAAAGGGTAAAAGCCACTGGGCAGCAGCTGTCAGAGAGAGAAGTGAGAATATGTGAGAAAAGCAGCCCTGCAGACACCAGGGTCAGTGGAGAAAGAAGGGGAGGAGGTGCTCCAGACTCCAGAGCAGAGATTCCCTTGCAGCCCGTGGAGGTTCATGATGGAGGATCCACCTGCTGCCTGTGCACAACCCCACACCAGAAAAAGTGAAGATTTCTTGAAGACAGCTGCAGCCCATGGAGAGGAGTCCACACAGGAGCAAATTTTTATCACAGGACCTGTGGCCTGTGGGCTCACTGGAGCAGTACATTCCTGAAGGATTGTGTCCCATGGAAAGAGTTATTTTTTTGGAGTTTTTTGAGATACTTAAGTGCATTGTGTTAGTTCAGATACTGTTACAGTAAGTCATCACATACATCACAGTAAGTCTAATTGCATCACGATGCAATTAGAATTTTACGGTTTACTCTAAGAAATTTAAATATTGTCAGGAATCTTCTGTATTTATCATTTCCTGGATATTGTTTCTGTTTGCGTCCATGTATTTTTTTACAAAACACTGTGTTCAGTGGTGTAAAATCTTTCTATAGTGTTTCACAGTTCCAGTTGATTTCTAAAGGACAGTAGGATCATTTTTATTCGATGCAGTGGTTGGTTTGATATCTCTAAGGGGATGTCACTGCATTTGCAACGAGTCACTGGTGTCAGCCCTTCATTCATTTTAAAACAGTTCAAACCCAAATATAAATCAGATCTTCACAGGCTGCTATTCACTGTGTTGAAAGGATGTTTCCTGCAATGAAGCCTTCTGTATTTAATACAGTGCTGGTCAAAGCCAGGATGACAAATCTGTTTGTGCTGTTTGAGGTGATAATATATGATTTTCATGGCTATATGTGATTTTTTGAATGGCCTACTATGCTTATTTGTATTCTGAATATGTAGTGTTGCTTAATGCCTATGCAGTGTCTGCAGAAAATGCTTATAATGCTTATATTATTGTTTAAAATGGCCTTTTGATACGTAGTAACCAGACATGCAGAGCTAGCAGATATTCTATAAACAAGGCAGTGATTCAAAGGAGTATTTAATATTATAGAATGTGAAGTGGTTGTGTGAAAAATGTACATTGTTGTTTAATTGTGCATAGAAGAGTTGTGATCCATTTTAAAAGACAGATAAAGTGATCAGTTGGCAAATGTGCAGTTCAAGCCAACTGCAATGTTTTACTATGTAAAGTTATCATTCTTTGATTTTGTGCTTTATCATTAAGCACATTTTAGCACTGCATTGCATTTCTGTTGTATGTTATCAGGGATATTTTTCTTCTGTTTGCATTTATATTGAAGAGAATGAAATACATTTCTTACTCAATCCTGTTTCCCCCATATTACTTTAAATAGCTGCCTTTTTAATTCATTTGAATGCTACCAAGAGATAACATAATGTACTATCAAGGTGTGGGAGTTGCAGCTTGCTTGCTGTGTTGAAGTTAAATTTTTTCACAGAAGTTTCTAGACCTGGAACACTGGCATGTTTGGCATTTTATTGCACACCCAGGTAATAGCTGCAGCCATTAAGGACATGCCTTTTGGCAAGCAGCTTCAGCTTCCAATTAATTGTATAAGTTAACACCAGTTGCTGCTAATATGGAGCAACGTGGGGGAAAGAGTTAGCAAACCACCTGAGCAGGGAGCCAGGGCAGCTCTGTGCTGCCATAGCTACGGTGCCAGCACTGGAGGGGTTGGCTACTTAAAAACACACCTAAAGACACACTGAGTGGTGTGCATAGCAAATTTGTTCAACAACAAGAATGATGCCACCAGCTGTGTCTGAGGTATTGCTTGTTTATGGATCTTATGGTCATTTCTGTAACTTCTGACCTGACCTAGAGGTTTCAGCACCTGGCACAAATTCTGGGTTTATTACAAATATTGAGCATCTATCATTCTTGCAAAGGGAAGTAAAAGATTAGCCAGCACCAGAATCCCTCTTTCTGAATCAGTGACGGACAATGTTCCTAGGTTGGTTAGTGGGCAAACTAGGGAAATTATTATAATGTAATTTACCTGCATGCCTAGTACCTTTCAGAAAATTAGTGCTTAAGTAAATTAAGCCTTTGTTGTAGATGTTCTCCATATATGACTTTTAGTTTGCACATCTTAGAACAAATGGTTTTGAATATGGACAGTGTGGTTTATTTTCATTTGAAGTAACAGGCTTGCTGTAGTGTTCATAACTAACTTTGGGACGTCAGTTTTCTTGTTTTCTGATGCATTCCATCAGCCCTCTCATATTTGAGTGCAAAATTGCAGAACATGCTCCAAGTCATGGAAGTAAGTTGGAGACACTATATTAAAAGCACCAGTAGCTGATAAAGATTTGTTCAAGATGTTTGACGGAAATATGATGATATAACAAATTAAAACACATTTTTTAATGTTTAAGGAACTCTTCTCTTCTGCAGAAGACAGACAAAAGCTACATGAAAGATCTGGGAAGTCACTTCTCATTAAACCAGAGTATTCTCAAAGCAACCTGGAAGATAAAGTTGACTGCTGAGGGTAATTCTGTGTAGCACCATGTAGTGCCACAGAGTGCTAAGCAAGTCCTCTAACCTAATTCATTTATCTTGCTGTGATTACATGTTTCCTACTGAGGTTATGTCTAACACCTGCCATCATATATGCTCAGAAGCAGCTAACATATTAATCTAGACACTGGACTTGGGTTTGAAATGGATTTCTTGACAACAAAATTTTTTGGGATAAGGAAGTTTTTTTTTTTTTACATATCAGAAACCCGGTCTCCCTACCCCTCTTCCACTCATAGTGCCAGACATTATCCAGCTGGTTAAATGCATCAGAGTCTCGTTTCAGATTTCCCTGCTAAATTTAAAATAGAAATACTCTGAATAACTGGGGTTTTGTTTGTGTGTTTGTTTTCCCTTCCTGGACTACTCATGATGAGTTCATTCAGATGAGGTAGGAGTATCCCAACAGGAGAGAGATAAAGTGCTTCAGGTTGTAAAGCCAGGAAAAAACCAGTTTTTAACAATACCTTCTAGTGAACTGGCATTTTTCAAGTGGAATATTGTCTGGAAAAGAAGAATGAAGTTACTCTTGGTAGGGGCTCTTTGTTTGAAAAAGACCATATGAAGAATGTAGATACCCTCTCCTGGGAATATGCCCGAGACATGCAAATATACCTCAGGAAGCTTTAGTCTAGGTAGTTTGAGACTGTAGTAATATAAACCAAGTACCACATGCTTTATTGTAGGGTTCCCGAGGGACTCACTTGGTGCCGAGGGCATGTCACGGCACCCTGCCGTGGGTGTCTTACTGAAACCACTGCAGTTCCTGCTCCAGTTTTAGCAGACTTGTATTAAGTACCAATACAATTTTTGTGCTTGTTTACCTGGCTATTTTCTTCTGGTTTTTCCTTCTGTTTTTTCTTCTTCTTTTTTCTTCTTTTTTTTCTTCTGTTGTAGAATGAAGATACTTTACCAGTTCAGGCAAAGCTGTGGCCAGTGAAAAGCCTGTTAATAGACGGCAAGTCTGAAGGTGCTCCTCTAGGAGCTGCACTCACTACATTGCAAGATCAGGAGAAAGGAGAATAATCAGAGTATTCCTAAATAAGCTTTTTCTTGTTTAGTAATTAATCTACTGGAAGAAAAAGCTTCTTAATTTCTTGCAGTCTCAGGGCTTTTCTTTCATTCTCATGCTTATCCCATTAGATTTCTTCTCATCCATCCTGCCCTTTAGAAACTAATAAAGAGTGGATCAAAACCTTTCCTTGCATCTGCAGGCTTTAAAGTGTGGAACGTGACTGCCTCCATTTCAGGGCCTAAGTCAGTTGTTTCCCGAGTTAGGAGCTTATCTTTTAAGACAGTTCTTCTATATGACAAGTTCATAGTCAAAGGCACAGTGAAAATGCCAGTTAGCTGGAGACATACTCCATCACTCTTCTTTAGGAGAGCAAATGTTACGAATTTTCACTGAATCATTTTTTGTCTTTTTTTAAAAGGTTTTTTGCTGAAATTTAAGAGGAATTTCTTGTCTCAATTAGGTTTATGGGAGATTTTCCATACCCTTTTACAGCACTTAATTTGTTGGCAGGCCTTGATGACTGATAGCAGGTCTAGTTGTGACTGTAAGAGTGGCCAAAAAGTTACTGATTTGAGGCAGAGGTCATTAAATGCTGATGTGGCTTCAAGTGCTGCATTTTTTGGCCTTCTGCTCTGAAGCTGAGGAAAGTCATGCGGCAGTTTGTCATGTGGGAAACGTGGCAGCAGAGATAGGTTAGTGCACAAGCAAAATGGATGGGTTGTTTTTTGTGTTGTATGTAATTTTTGTGGTATTTGATTTCCCAACATAGCAGACAAAGTCTTAATCCTTTATGGAGATGTTTGCAGAATTCAGAGTCAGGGAAGAAGCAATTGCATGAATTCATGAACTGAATTAAAGAGCTCAGTATTTTTTTTCCTCAGTGTTAAAGCAATGTACTTATTTCCTTCACCAACTGACATAATGCTTTCTCTATCTAGAAGTCACATTTCCAATCAACTGCTTTTCAGTAGCACAAAGGAAAAAAAAATGCTGTCTGGACCTCATTGAAACTGTAATGATGTACACAGTCGTTTAATGAGAAAGCAGGTGCAGGTAATTATCCAAGTCATAATGTTGCAGCAGCTAATAACATCAAATATTTGTGATAATTGCAAGCAATTGATCACAGTTCTGTGCTTCTCACGTGTAACAGATTTGAAAAATACTTTTCAATACACATGAATTCATGTTAGAACATGGAAACCACAGATGTACTTTTCTCACCAGCGGCTTCATATACTGTGATTTTGCATGAAGTTCAAATATGACTGTGTTCTTACTTAAATTTTTACTATTTCATTTTTTCCCAGGACTTAGAGGGGGGGAACATCCTTCTGCCAAATTTGAGTTCCTGATTCCCCCATGCTCTTATAGTCTTTACCTCTGCTAGATGTTACAGCCAGCTCTTGTGTCATTGTAGTTTCTGTTGGAGCACCGTGTAAGTCCCGATATGGTGCAGGGGAGTTCTCCCAGTGCCTGATGCGTGTGCAGCTGAGCACGCTGGCACCATCCTGAACTCAGGAGCCAGGTGTCCTTCCTCCCAGCATGTCTGTCTCCTGCAGTTACACAGGAAATAGATCAAAGACACAGTGACAATGGGATGATCCTTAACGTATTCCCTTACTTACATGTTGAGAGCTACAAAAGAAAGGAAGGGAATGGAAATTTGCTAGAGGCAAATTTCTTTTATGCCAGGCCCGTGTGAGAAGACCACTGCTCAAAGGAGTTTAGAGATGCTTTCTTTCTGAAGCTTTTTTACATTCAGTAAAGTGGTGAAGGTAGTAGGGTCAGTAGCCCTCTTTCTGCACTTGAGCTGTTGTAGAAAAGAAATCAACATGAGAAATTAATCTGTAGAAGAGAAATTTACATTTGTCAGGCATTTGAGAAGGCTTTGGGAGGAAAACAGAAGGTGAAGAGAAGCATGTCCCTGGTCCAGTCTTTTATGTCTAAAGTATTTTAGCAGTGTTCAGTTAATAGGAATCAAAGGCAATTACTGTTTGATTGGCAGACAGCACATACGCAGTGGTTCTCACACCTTAGGAAAGGGCTGCTTAAAAGAGTGGTTTCACGATTCCTTACAACTGGTATCCCAAGAGGAAACTGAAGGAGCAGACAGGCTTTCAGAGGAGGTTTCTGGGCTCATCTGTATCCTATATAAGGAAGGGTGCTTCTGTAGAAGCTAGGAGGGAACCTGAGGAAAGGCACGTAAAACTTGCTGCTTTCCTTGGCATTTCCTTGTGAGGTTTCCTTATTAAGCAGCCACACATGAAATGAAACACCTTTGGAAGATCCAGGATGATAGTTGATGAGGGTCCTGTTCAGGGGAGATCAGCTGAATATTGCGCACCTTCTCTTGAGCTAGTGCCTGTGGGAACTGATTAATCTAAAAAGCGTCAGGCAGGACAAGGTGAAGATGTTACCCAAGTCCTGGAAGCTCACTGTGTTGCCGGAATAGAAACGATTATGTGTCAGAAACAAAGAAGTTATCATGTTCTAGAGTAGACTTGATCAGCAACAGAATCCAGTTCCCTTCATGAGTGCACAATGTGCTATGTGAAATTTAAGGCAGCCCACAGCTTGAATTTTTACAGTGGAATAAATTGATACACCATGTATAAAAAGATGTGTTACGTCTTTCAGCAATCACATTTAAGTGTTACGTGTGCTATGGTGTTCTTGCCATGTTTAATTTTAGTGTGAGGCACATTTGTAAAGGCAGAAAGTTGTTTGGAAGAATTTCAATTCAGGCATTTTACTTACTTGGCTTGCAAAATGGAAGCAGCTTTATGAGTGCATGGCGGATTTTTTCCCTGCTTTTTAGTGTAGCAGTAATAACAATTGTATAATTAGTAAGAATTTAATTATTATTTTAGGTACAGCAAGGAAAAGCTATATTTTGCAAGGATATATTATAGTCCCTGTTGAATTCAAATTACCCATGTTTTAGTGTGTCTACATCCAGTTGTACATTTAAGTTAAAATAAAGCATTAAAACAGGTAATTTTAACTTCTGTGATATTCTATAAAGAAGTAAAGTTCAATTAAAAAAAAAAGAAAAAAGAAAAAGCCATTAGAATGTACACCTTTAATAAATGAAGTCAATCATTAGTATTTCTACATGTAAAAAATAGATTTTTATTAGGTGTAGTTTTCACCACTGCACAGCACCAGCAGGATATCAGTATTTCTCTAAAGGTGCACTTTTATGTTAATTAACTTTGTCCAGCCTCCCCCTTAGTTTCATCATTCTTACCCGCTCTTTAAGCCAGAATGTATTGGAAATGTCTCCAACTCTGATCTGACATTCTCTGTAGTATTAAGGTTCAGACTAAATGCATCCTTTTCTACCAAGTTATACCCCTTTAGAGATATGGTAGAGGTCAGTTTTGCTAAACTGCAGTGATGTTCTGACTCAACAGAAGTGAGTCATAAAGAAATCGTCATCAAAGTGTTTTGTTCCTGAAATTTGAAATCTACAATTGTTATGAGATACTGAAAAGTATTTAGCAAAGCACATTTGAAATTATCCAGACAGAAATAAAAAGTTTTGTGGGTTTGTTTCCACTTAATGAATTTGCCTTTAAAGTTCCCAAAAAGAGCTCCCCTGAGATCTTTTATTAAGCCATATTGCCGTCATTCAAATGAAAATACTCCTTTGGAAAAACTAGTAATGCTACTTTGCCACCTGTAATATGGAAATAAAAATGTATACTGCAGTGATGCTGCTATTTATCTTTTGTATTTGTCAAATAAAGCCTATGCTATGTAATATAGCATAAAGAATATAGAAAATCCTTTAGTATAATCTCAGGTGGCCTAATTTCTTCATATTGAGAAGATAAGCATCTGAAATCATGTAACCTGAGGCCACTATTTTGTGTGTTAATACGTAGGCTGCTTTTATGATGGTGTGAATTTCCATTATTTTGCCATTTAAGAATCTTTCAATACTGTTGTAAGAATGAAGCCAAACAGAAGCTCTAATTCTTGTACTATGGTTGTTAAATGACAGATCTGTGTAATGAAAGCAAACTTTAATTGCCAAAACACTTATCCAGTTTTGTTACTTTGAGATTCTGGAGTTTTGTTACTTCAGGATTCTTTTCTTTTTCTGTTCTGTACAGTTCATGTGACTTTCTCCCTTCCTGGGAGAATTTATTTATTTACAAGAATTTTATTCTCTCATCCTTCTGTTTTAAGCTCAGTATGTGCATCAGTTTTCTGTGTTCAGAAAGTCTTCATAGTGCCTCTCTAAATTGTGCTGAATCCACACACAGACTTTACGTTTTACATCAGCTGTCATGTTTGTTTATTGTGTGCCAAATTTCTCTCTCTTTGCCACCTCTAACTCTCGGTGCTTTTTCTGAGCATTGCTGTTTTTCACAGATTCATTTCCTAGCTAAAGCTTTGTTGGTGTACTGCATTTAAACATATCAGTGATGCAGAGTCTAGGGAAGTACAGCCTGCTGAATTCTCTAAAGGATTCTGGGATATCTGTTTTTTCCTAATAGTTGCCTGAGCTGTGCTTTGCTCTGCTTATTAAAATGTGCTCCTTTATGTTCTTCCTCATTTAAAGAAAATTTGATGGAACACTTGAAGATAGGTCCAGAAAAGCACACACATTAATATTTATGGCTGCGTGTGTTTTGACTCCAGAAGGGCTGTCTAACAACTGGGTATAACCACGTTGATGATTTTCAGTGCATCTGCTGAGCCACAGGATATTCTGAGCAAGGTGGTTGCCTTTACTTCAAAACGAACACATGAAGAGATTCAGTTTCGCTTGGCTTCTGCATGCACAGATCTTATATTCAAGATAAATAATATTAGCCTGCTTTTTCCCAAGGCATTCCTCAATACTTCAGTACCTAATACAAAGCTTCATAATACCTCCTTTTTTCTGTGTCAAGATTAAATTGTGAAAAAGCATGTTTTTAGAAACTGATATAAGTTTTTTGCAGTTTCTTGGTGCTAATTAAGTGCAAATAGTAGATAACACCGAGTTTTGCCCTCATCTGATATTCTTTATCTACAATTCCATAGTTTGTTAGACATGACATGTTAATTATAGCATGGTAATTAAAATTTTAGTTACTGTTTTTCTTTGTTCAGTACATTCTTTGTTACGGTGTCAAAAAGTATTTTGCCTCAAATATTCTCATGGTCTGTTACAAGAGACATATTTCATTGTTGAAAATGGAATTTCTAAGTAAATTTTAATTTATTTTTTTCAATAGAAATACTTTATTATAATAAGAGAACTCTTCCTTATGGAAGTTATGAGGACAGCATACTTAAAATATAGACAAGATGTGAATTGTTAGTTGTTGTCTTGAGTTTTGCAGTTTTTCAGTGTTTTTTTTTGCTGTAGTACTTTCTCACGCATGCTGTTGTAAACATGGCCATGTTTTTGCTAACTGTCCTTGTTGTTTTCATTCCATTCTCCTAGGCGGAGACATGTGATGGATTTTTCCTTTGACCAGTGTGATTGAGAGGCGGTAATTTCTACCTCCAATCCACAGTGATTTCTAAGAACATATAAATAAAGGTCAGAGGGTTCTGCCCTCTCTCTTTTGGCTCTCTCTTTTGGCTCTCTCATTTGGCTCTCTCTCTTTTAGCTCCTCGACCTAGTCGGCTACGTGTGTTTTCTTTGTGTCCATACAGTGCGACAGTTAGTAATGACTATAAAAACCAACATTGTGTCCAGTTGGGAGCTGAAGCTGAATTCCAGTTATCATGTCCAGTACTGTTGTGGGCCTCACCTGAACCTTATTTTCTTATGTTAGGCTAGGAATATGCTTACAACTAAATTTTGCTGTACTATACTTTCAGAGTATAAGTTGTTTGTGATTCTAAATAATGATGAACTTTTATGCAGAGAACATGATAAAATTATTTTTCTGTGTCATTCTTTGCTCTCCTGCTCTTACTGCTCATCCCTCTGCCTTCACATCCTTTTTCAGAACAACAAAGACAGAGTAGCTTGTTCTGTATACTTGTGTTACCTTAATTTGGGGGATTATATTTATGACTCTGTTACATTAAAGCAATGTAGTTTTACTTTGCAATTCCACATAGTTTGTATTTTTACTTTGAGTCTCAAATGGGAATGCAGTTCTAATTTTATTTAAGTTTCTTTGGGAGAAGGATTTTTTGTTTGTTTTTTGTTTCTTTGCAGTGAAGAGTCTACATATATTAATATTCTGTGTATTCAAACAACAGCACTTTTCAAACATATGTATTACTTCTGGTCAGTGAGAGTGGAATACTAGGTTTCTTAAAAAAAAAGAAAAAACAACCAAAAAGCTATAAACCCCCACCAGACTCCTGTAAACCAAACTCAGCCTTTAAAACAATAAATGAACTGCTTTCATACAAACAATTGTATAATGAAGTAGCACATTATTTAAATACTCGTGTACCAAATATAGAACAATTATTAAATACTACCACACATACAGCTAAAGGGAAAAATTCAAGGCAGTAAAGCTGTGTGGTCCATATGGCTGCATTGTGGTGTAGCATGCTTTGTCCCTAAGCTGCAAGTGTTAGCTTTTCTGCCTCTAGAAAACTTTTTTTCCTTTTTTTTTTTTTCTCTTTTTTTTTAGCTGCTGGAGGACAGAAAAAGACTAACAGGGCTTCTAGATTACCTCAGACCACCCTGCTTTAGGGTTAGTAGCCCCTATCTCTGCAAGGCTTCGTCTGTTTTGGGCACAGGTGAGATGCCAACTGCTGAAACAGGCTGACATCAGATCCAGCCTACGATTGCCACAGTGGAGGTTCCTGCAGTTCCCCTCTGTATTTTGCAGTGTTTCTCAAGAGAGACAGGTGAGGAACTGAAATGTTGATGAGACTTAGTGCTCAAAGATAGATTCTTCTTGGAGTTTTAGCCTTTTTTCATTATCTACTGTAAAGCACTTCGTTTTTTAAGGATGCAGGAAACTGAAAACTTTTTAAGTGTAGGAAATTAGATCTGAAGGATGACAAGGGAGTACACATATTGAATAACATCAGCTGGGGGAAAAAAGAAAATACAATACACATCTGGAAAAGGCTTCTTAGAAAATAGGAAAAGTACATGCTTATTTTATGGTCTTGTGGTAGGTACTGTCTGTCAACAATCATCCTTGAAGTCTAGTTCAAGACAATATCAAATTAATAAATATTGTCCCTGCTTGTCTTGTGATGGGAATCAGAGGAATCTGTGCTATTTAAGTGAGAAAGCTCATGTTGTGGTCTGAGTGGGACAAGCCTCTAAGTCATACTCTGTGGTGAGTAAAATTGGTAGCTGCTGGAACAGAATTTGGAAGGCAGGGGATGTTTTAAAAATGAAATATCCAATAAGATGTTGGAAGACTGTGTTAACATTCATTCAAGTCTAGTGCATACTAAAACTCCCAGAGCAGTTCTTTTGGGTGTACTAAAGCAATATAAAGTTGAAATGAGGCCTTTCTGGGTTATGTCAAATGAATCTACCTTGCTTCATTTTGAAATGGAGTGGAGTAGCTCCTGCTTTTAGAAGCTTTTCATGACTATGCTAAGCATTCACCTCCTGTTTTCCTGTACTTTAAGATCATCCTTTGAAAGAAATGTGATAGGTAGGTTACAGCTATCATATAGTAACTGCTGTTACTTTCTGTGTTGGAGGTAGACCCTATCAGTTCATCTCTGTCCGTTTTCCTGGTCTGTCATTAGCATGAGATCTGTGAGGGCCATAGTGTTTTTTCCTAAGCTAGAGAAAGGATCAGCATTATCAGCGTAGGGATAGATTTCTTGTTCTTGTTTCCAAGTTTTCTCACTGAAATTAATGAAGTGCCTCTGTCTGTTACACTGCAAACATTAAAATGTGATGGAAATGTTTAGCTTTGCTGTAACTGTTTTTGCAGGAGACCTGAAGCAATAGCTCTTTGTTTCATTAAGTGCTATCTCACATAACAAACAGGATTTGTTAATATCAGTGTTGCTTAGAATTTTGGTTTTTACTAAGGTTTGTACAACTGGAGAGGAAATCAGACATTATAATTATTTCCTATGGATTAGCTAAGATGAAGCCCAGTTTTTAGGCAGTAGTTTCACACCTGGTTATATTAACTTGAGCAACACCTTCCTTCCTCTGTTAGGGAGCAGCAAGAGCTGGCACTGGCTGTGCCCTCATGGATGGGGCACAGTTCCACAGCACCTAAATGCAGCAAGCAGAGCCAGTAAAAACAGGAATAATGCCATGCTTGTGGGATCCAAGGGGAAGTCCCAGGTCCAGGGTCCAACCAGAGGTCCGGGGCAGGAGCCAAAGGAGAAAGGGCCAGAGACAGAGCTTCAGACAAACACACCTCCAGCACTGCTGGGTCAAGGACTGATGGGCCAGGATGAGCTGAAACGAGGGTACAGGGGTGGCAGGGGAGAGGGTGGGACAATAGGGCCTGGTGGTACCCTTGGGGAGCTGACACCACCTTCTCACACATCCTGAGCAGTAAAAAAAACCCCAACAAGAGAGAAAACAGAGAATCACTTGGGTCCTTAGTTTGGTTTATTGTGCAGCCTCACAGGACAGAAATAGGAAGGCACAGTAGAAATGGGTGAATCACTTTCAGTAGCAGTGTGGGTCTGTAGGGCTTGAAGAGCAATTTTGGCTACAGAGGTAGGCCTTGTAATGCTTCCTGGACTAGCTTCTGCATATGTCTGGCTGATGCGGACGAGATGGGGTATCCACAATAGTTCAGACAGTTTTTGCCCATTTAAAAAACAATTGCATTTGACTTCAACAAAATTTTGTACCTGGAGAAGCTGAAGGTTATTGAAGGTTATGCATTTAAGAAATGTCTCTTGAGAAAAGACCTTTTCTTTCTTCCGTCAGCATGATCTTTTTATTCTGTTTGTTTAGCAAAACTGAAAAATAGTTTATTCCTGTTTTAATTAAAACAAGGGGGAAAAAAGCCCAGAAGAAGGTGGTAGTAACAAGCTGTTTCCTGTGAATCAACCAATCAAAGTGTATTCCCTTACTGAAAGTTGATGACCTCGGTATCTTTTATGCCTGCTAATGCCAAATATTGCTTATTACTTTGTAGTAAACAGTCTTTCTGTGTCTGGCTTCTGGTAGTAATAATGAAAGAGTAAAACATGTATAAACAGCTTCAATGGGCTTTGTTTCAACATACCTGTCAAATAAATAATAGCACATTGTAAACTAAGTATTTGGACTCAATACCACTTCGGGAGTTGGTTTCTACCTTTCAGGAAACAAGAAAATTAATTAAGGACATAGTAACCATGATTAAAGGTTACTGTTTGTTTTACTTTCCAGAACAAAATGAACTCTGTACCTCATGTTTGTGGATGCTATGTCTGCATTTCTGTTTCAGTTCTGTGTGAGGTGACAGTTACTGTCCTTATTTCATGCCTGTCTTCTTGCATGGTAATGTAAAATATGTAGTTATTTGTAAATGTGAGAAACAGGGTAGGGATTGAGAAAAGTGAGATAGATCACTGATGACTATTTGGGAGAATCATTTATCATGCAAGATAACTGTAAACAGCACATAGCATGGCCCTCATAAGCTAATTTCTCATTAGCTGGCAGTAATAAAATTTACAGTCTTATTTATCCAAGAATGTCAAATGTTTTTTCCAGAAATGAGTAACACCTCATAACGACCCTAAGGCTGTGTGGTGTCCTGCATAATTTACAGACAATCTAATTGACCTGTGCAGATTAAGTGACTCACTTGAGATAATGAATCAGTGACAGAATGTGAAGTAAAGATGGGAAGTACTTAAGCTAGTTTATGATTCCTAACAGGATGTCTATACTGCTTTCCACGCCAAAATACCAATGCTGACTTAAAGTCTGCCATCTCAAACTTCCATTGCAATATAAAAAACCTTACTGAAAGAGGCACTGGTAAAACACAAACTCTTTATAATGGATGTTTGCACTCAATACTGGGTGATTACAAGGAGATGTACCAGATGCAGTGAATGTATCTGTGCATGAGATGGCAGATGTTGATGTTGCTTAGACTGTGTTGTTATCTTTCCCACTCCAGTAAACTTCCAGGTGGACTTTCTATTTATGTTAGTGCAAGGCTGGTAAAAGTCCTTTTTATTCTTTAGGGAATTTTGTTTCAGAAAGCCTGAGCTACACCTCCTCAGCCTCTGCTCAGAGACAGAACATTGTATGAGTGGTCCAAATGTGAAAGTTCCTCTCCTGATTAATTTTACTCTGTAGTAATTTATAAACAATAATATTCTGATATTACTTGCTAGCAGTACTAAGTATATTTTTAAAAATTTCTAAATATTATCAAGTATATTTTAAAAAAATTCTAAATATTATCCATTGATGCAGGTTTGTGATACAGATCGCTTTTGAAGAGCTAGAGATTTTCTTTGACAATTGAAATTTCTAAGTCTCCCATTTTCCTTTCAGAAACCAAGTCACCATTAATGTGTGCATGGTCACTAGTCATGCTTTTCAACATCTTTGGGGATTATTTGTAAGATTTGGAAATCCCTTCTCACCTAGAATCTATTTGACTGTTTTGAGACTAAAATCTGTAACATGTTTGTGTAAAAACCTGTGGAAAAACAAAGCAGAAGGATAAGGAAAATTGTATAAATATAGAGCTTTAAGCAGACTGTTCAAAATTATTTCCACTGGATTTTCTATTAAAATACCAACAATTTTTTAAAGATAGTGAATGTCTATATTACTCTATTATTATATTAACTGAGCTTTCGTGACACATCCAACCCTAAAACACTACTTATCTGTGCTACTGAAGTTTCAGAGTCATTGTTAAGTAATTACAGTACTAAGTATCCATTTCTTCTTATCCTCAGACAACTAAAATAAAAGTCTATAATTGCTGTCCTAGCTTAGATGAAAAATCATAAAAAATAGAATTACTTCATGTTTTGTGCTAGAAATTTGTAAGCAAAGGTAAACTACAGGGAAATAAGAGTTTAAATCTCCCTGTGGATATAAGCTAAATATTAGAGAATTTTATTTATTTCTGAAGATACAGTCTCTCTTGAAGTATAAACAATGTTTCTAAGTATTTAAGCATGTGTTTTGTTGTTATAGGGAATAAAGTATTTTCTACTTTCCTCCTCATGCTTGATTAAAAAGTAATTTCCTGGTAATGATTTTCTTGGGCATTTCAAAACCCTTAAGCAACATATTTTTCTCTGCAAATCTTCAGTGTTTTCAGATTTTTTTTAATGGACTGAACTAGTGTTTCACTCTTGAAAAAAAAAGAAGAAAAAGATCTTTTTAGATGCCATTAAATAAAAAGAATGCTATAGAGAATAACTGAAGTGCTCATATCTTGGCTCAATCACTGTTCTCCATCTGCTAGAAAATCATTTGAGATTTTAAAGGCATGAAATACTATTTTTGTTGTTTAATGCAGAATTAAAATCCATTAAAGAATGCTTTTCACATGATAGTTTAGGACACATAATGAGTAGATAGGTAACTGAGAGATGTAAGGATGTGAATGCCTTCTGTGGTTTTAAGACCATGATTGTGTATTTAGATCAGGTATATGTTGCTATTTATGTCATTTTGCTTACTTCTGCTGAAGTTCAGAGGCTTCATCTGCCATGTAGCAATGTTCCTGGCACCTGGGACAAACCATAAAATGTAAATGCTGATGTACATGATGCACCTATAGTTTTAGAAATTATGATAGCTGTATCCCCCATTAATAGAAATTATGGAATCGGGATTCAAGGCAGAAGAAACAGCAAAGTTCAACAATTAACTTCTCTAGTCTGTTAATATATTTAATGTCCCTCCAAACTGATGTAGTTGAATGATGAAAGTAGGCTGGGTTATTGAATTTTTGGTCAGGAGGAAGGTATACAGAGAGATGATCAGGAGGAAACCAAAGGGATCGATGAAGTTGGCATCCCTGATGGAGCAAATAAGCTAAGTAGACTGTAGCAGGACAAGAAACTTCAGAAATTTAAAGAAAGAATTAGACAGATAAACTGTGAGAATCTTGGGCTAGTTTTTGTAGGTGTGAAACAAATGCCAGTAGTTGTTAAAAATAATAACACAGGGAATTAGCTACAATAAACAACACAAAAACCAAACCCAAACCAATCTATCCTCTCATAGGAATCCTAGCTTTTCATAAAAATATTTTTTTTCAGCAACGCTAGTTTTCAAAGGAATTAGGTTTCCTAGAATTTTATTCTGTGCCTAGTTCTTTGTTTCCTCCTTTGCTCTTTATTCTGAGGGATTGGGTATCAGTAGTTATTATGGACTACTTGTTGATGAAAAGTTTACTCAGACAAGCAGCAATTATCAAGACAGCAATTTTTTAACCAAGTGGAAAAATTTTTAAATCAGTGAAACAGGCTTATAAATTGAAATAATTTAAATTCATCTTGTTTGAAAATATTCGGCCAGGGAAAAAGGAGCATTCTAGAAGAAACATAAGTTCAAGATTATTCCTGTCTACTTGCTTGAGCTAGACTTGCAAAGCTGTAGGTCACTCCTGAAGTAGCCGTTGTCAGAATATATTCCAAAAATTTTGCCCCTGACCTCCGACAAAACCAAGACACTCATAACACATTCTTCTCATCTGCTAAAGCAGGTTGAACATTAAATTATTTTATGTTAGCAATATTGCCAGACCATACAACTCTAGGAAGTTCTGGATAAAGTTTTTATTTTAAAAAGGCAGTAAGACCTTATCTACCATTGACCCTTTTCAGTCACTGCTTTTTCACTTTCCTGGTGTGACCTCTCTGAATTTTATGAAATAAATGAAAAGGTGACAGACTTACAAAAAGATGAGAGGAAGCAGTATATTAGTAAGACTGGACTGATTAATTCTCACTGACCTCCATTACAATAATGATATCAACCAATCCACCTACTGAAGTGATAATGAAGTAGAATTAATTAGGGTTTAATAAAAAATCTCCCTTAAATTTTTCTTTCAGGAAATTAACTTACGTTCTGTTAAAGCTTAGCGAGTCTTGCCTGCTGTCTTATGACAGGCCTTACCAAAAATGATGAGCAAAGAGTAGGAATAGCCTAGATGCATTTATCTAGTAATTGTTCATCATATTGCAATGTCTGTTGAGTTACAATCTCCACAAAAAAATCAAGTTTGAGTGTTATGAAATGGATGACGTCGCTGCCTAACTGAAATGTATTTTTTCTTTTTAAAATCAGTACATTTCAAATGATGAAAAAAATCCCTCTGTACCTCAAGAGGCTTATGTAAGCAAGTAAAAAGAGGATTCATTTCCAACAGACTTCTTTAGTTAAAAAAGCTAGTGTAAACTTGAAACAAAATGCAAACAGTGGTGCGCAGCGTCCTGGGCATTACAGGTAATGCATTGCGTGCATAAACAGCATTCAGTACATATCTGTTCATTGTGCTCCACATAGGCAGGCATTTCAGAATATTTGTTTAAAATATCCCCACGCTTAAAGAAATACCTTTACAGGAATTTTTATTCAAATGTTTTCAGTGTGTTTTTAAACCTCAGTCTCTGAACTTAGAGATGCATAATTGTGCAATATGTGAAATAGATGCTGACATCTGCTAGCGAAGTGCTAAGTGTGCATTCACTTTCCAGTAGACTATTCTCAACTTTCTTCTTGTGTACAGCAGATGATAGGAAGGAATAGAAGAATATGACAAATGTAATAAAGACAGAGCAAGTGAGCAGTGCTCAGTGTTCAGGTTAACACAGCAGACTTAGCAAACAGTCAGTTTTGCCTCAGGATCTGGGCTTTTCAGTGTTCTTCAGAGTGGGTGTTTTTGAAGGGGTGGTTTTGTTTATAGTTTATTTTCTGCCTTTTCTGAAGAAGGGACTTAGGACTCTTAGGGAAGCTGGAAGTGGGCTTCTGTTTCAAAACAAGTCAACTTCCAAAGTAAAGTAACTTTAAATGTATTTACAGTGCCATATCTGCCATCAATTTTCAAAATTTTTTTTTTTTCCAGTTTGATCTCCATTTTGTTTTGAATATATAGTTTGGAGTCTCTATGCTTCTGTATACAAAGTACTGTCTAACACCCACAAATGACACTGAAAAATGGGGGCTATCTTATTTTTGTCTTGACTGAGTATTAGAGTTGGAGGTATTGCTTGTAATCATGGCTGATTAAAAAAATACCCATTTATAAGTGAAGTTTTTAGTTTGAGTATGTTCATTTCTGCCACTGATATGATTTCCTTGGCAAATTATTCCTGGGCTGATGGCAGATAAGTCTTTAACTTTTGGTACATTTAGTTGAAACTTCACCAATAAAACACTTGAAAATGTTCACAGAATAAAGGTAGCCAGGCTTCACAGGATCACAGCAAAAAATCCAGGAGAATGAACTGCAAGTTTAGTTTGGTATATCAAAACGAAATAACAGATTAAATAATTATCTGATTAGCCGATAATCAGCAAAATTGAAAGGCAACAAGTGAGATGAGAGAGAATAAATGCTACAGTGTCTCAAGTAAAGCCTAGCTGCTTGCCTAAATATGAATTTGCTACTAAGTTTTGCATTTAAGGTTTTGACACAAAGTTTTAGCCCGAATGAAACAGAAAGTATTTATTATAATATAAAGGATAATTGGGTCTAGCAGTTATTCATTGTAAAATTTTCATTTTCCTTTAACATTTTAATGTAATCTGTTTCATTGTAATAATGTTTTATAATAGAATTTTTGTCCTATAAAATGCTGTTGAAGTGTAGCTTATTTGGTTATATGAAACAGGCTTTGAACATAATAACACTAAAAAGTCTGTGGTACTTCAGAAAATGCATTTATAAGAGTTCATGTTTGCAGGCAAGGAAAGGAGATTTAATGGAATCGAGACTTTAACTACAGTAAATATGTCGGTTTGGAAGCTGTTTTTTCATTAAATGTTTTAAATACCGAAACATCACTTTGTGAGCGGTTTGACATGCACCCAAACTATTGCCTACACTGCTTGTTTTCATGGTTACCTTGGTACAAGGCTCAGCTTATGGCTGCCTGCTTGTACACAGCAACTTCCTCATAGCGTCAGGGGGCCAGAAATAAGAAGCTGTTGATGTAAGACAAGTTAATGACGAGTGTCAGGCAGGAGCATCAAGGTGTGTGTATTTGTGGTAAAATCTACCTGGCTGTGCCACGGTCAGCCTCCACCTCCCTGCTGCAGGAGTGCCACAGCTGGGATGGGTTCCTGTGGCAGTGGGCTGGTAAGGGGTGCTTCATGTCCCTCATACTGTTAAAAAACAGTTGAAATGGGGATTTAAAAAATAAAACATTAGCAGGCTATGTATAACATCCTGGCAGTGGGAAGGGAAGCAGTGAACGCACCATGTGTAATGTGACCATCTTTCCTGGTCTTAGCTGTTGGCTGAGGGCCCTCTGACATGGCCTGTGTCCCATTTCCCTCCCTGCCAGCCTGAGGGTGAGGATCTGTCCCCTCTGCTTCCTCCCCCGCTCCCCAAGATATTTTAGTTTCCTAGTTTTTGTTTGACTGACATGCAGTTAAATCCAGGGGATTCTTGCTGTCCTGTCCAAGTCTTGGCCTGGAAGTTTTTAAACATAAGACAAAGTCAACAAAGAAGAAAAGTGCAGAGCATATGATTCCTTTTAGTTTGGTTTCTGTTTGATTGTTTTTTATTCTGCAGCCTGTTTTAAATACATGTAAACACACATTCCCGTTTCACAGTAGTGAAAACACTTATTTACCCCTCTTTCACCTTAAAAATCACTCACGTGCTTGAATATTTAACTTCTGGATTAAATTCTGGGCAAAAAAAGAGACAAGAATTTAAGTCAGTGTTGTCCAAACTTTTTTTGCTTGAGTGCTGCTAAAAATCCTTAAGTTTTCTTGCAGGCCACCAGCCACCTTTAGTATAAAATATAATTTTTGAAAATTTTATGCTTTAATACAATGGCATTTCAATTAGCAATTTTTAATAAGGCTGTGAAATGTCAGGTTGCTGCAATAGCAGGATCTCAGAACTCCAGAAAGCATCCTGCAGAAATATTATGCATGTACCTTCTGAATTTTTAATCCTATTGAAGACAAATTAAGTATCTAAGTGCTTTCCTGAATGGTACTTAAGCACATCGTTAAGCCCTTGTGTTAATTAGAGTCTTATGCTTTCCCTTTTCGAAAAAAAATCACCCTGATTCTGTTGTTCTCTTGAATGACAATCTCAGTTCCTGGGGTTGTGAGTCATGGAAACTGGAAGGCTTATTTCAGTGATGAATCAGGCCCAAATTAATATCTTCAGTGCATTTCTAGCAGAACTAGAAGTTGAAAATAAGTTCATTAAAAAGTATCCTCCATGGGACTGCACAGGAAAAAAGCCCAACATGAAGTTCATTCGGTAAATAAGTTAACTATTATGTACACCAGCTGAATGATTTAGAGATGTTTTCTGCTGTATTTAAGGTGGATACAAGTGGAGACTAACTAGGACATAGAAAAAAGTCATAGTAGTACATGACTTAAAACCAATTCCATCTGGGGCTTGGATAAAGTCTCTTTAAAAGAATGAGAAGTGAAATTCCCGTTTTATCAGTGTGCAGATGGCTTTGGGAAGTCTGCCGGTTGCCACAGTGAAGGAAATTATTGTGTGAATAAACACAGATAAATTGGCAACCTGCACAGTATTCATTCTTTGTGATGTAGTTTGTGACGTAAACTCTTCTAGATAAGAGCCTTTAAAGATAGATTGTACTGTAGTGGTTACCATGTCAAGAATAAAATAGCTGACAATAAATATTTTTTCTTTCTGCCAAGAAGGTGTTTTTTTGCAAAAAGAACTGATATTTTGTTGAAAGAATAGTTCAATATATTCTTTAAGGAAAGACAATATTTATGCTTTAAATATTTTTTTTAATTTGTCATGTAATGAAACCCTTTCGTATAACTTATAGCTTGGATAACAAATACTTCTGTATTTTTTACTTGCTTTAGAATTTGGAAATCACGTAGAAAAAAACAAATCCGAGTTCTTAAGATATGTCATTCTTCTCTTTGTCATTGCTAAGTGTAACAGGATCCCTAAGAGGAGAAAACCCAAGTGAAATACGGCTTTTTATACCAATTTCTAGAAAATGCTGTCAGCTACTTTTGTGGCAAAGGTATAGGTGCATTTAAAAATAAAAAAAGAAAGAAATGGAGAAATGGAGGTGTAATGGGTCTCTAATTCCTGTCCAAAGTCCAACTAAGGCAATATTCCAAGCTGATAAATGAACACACAGACATGTATAAATCTTGGTGTGGAGTAGTGTTAGATTTCATTTTAAAAGCAGACTGAATTCATGGTGGTAGGAGTGTTTTGTTTGGTTTGTGGTTTCTTTAAGATGGAAGTAATAGCCCCAACTGGATATGCTATTCCATCAGTTTTAAAGCTTTCGTGTTGTTACAGCATAGGTTGAGTAAAGTGTATAACTTTGCCTGCAGAAGGTGCAGTAGCTGATCCATTAAGGCATAAACTGTCCTGTAGTTGCCATGGGGTGCATGTGTGCTTTTGTGCTGGTATAACAATCATTTCCTGCAGGACATGAGCTCAAGAGTAAAGGTCCTGAGCCATCCTGTTGCTTATCAGTGAAACAGAGGCCCTGATGTGCTTAAGATTTTACTCAGCAAGCCTTGTCTAAGGTCTCTGAAGTGTTTCTGTGGAAGAAGAATGCTATGAATACTAATCTGAAGTAATTTGTAGTTTAACTGGGGAAGAAAGCCCACTGCTTGTGGTTTGGAGTCTCAATGAGTGATTCAATTTAGAAAAACAGAGCATAAAAGTATGTTTCGGGGAATCCACTCTGATTGTAATTATACTGGTGAGCTTCTAATTTCTGAGTAAGTTTTTTTATGTGGAAGTAAAAGAATTGAAGCGACACATGGCCCATGCTAAGGGAGTTGTCAGATGAGTGTATTGAACAGATGAGACAAAGATGGCTGCTTTGATTCAAAAGAGGAGGGTAGAATAAAAACAAAACAACTCCACAGATCTACAGTAGATGACAATGCTTTGTTTAAACTACTCTTTTGAATAGATAAGGTAGATTTCTTGTGATTAATCTTTATTCACACTCATGAAACCAGGAGTAAATTACTCCTGTAACAGAAAAGCCCTTGAGGCAAATATACTTCTAAAATTACTGATATGTCAAGCAAGATTTCAGAAGGCTCTCTATTGTTGTGGGATTTAGTGCCATACACAACATAGTAGTTTTTGTTCTCTGCCTTACAGATCTGTGTAAAACTGTCAGACATTTGAGTGAAATTCAAAAGATTCATGTCATTAGCATGTGGTGTGTTAGTGCAGATACTAACCGGTGTAACAACTGAGTAGCAGTTTACACACCTGATAGTGTTGTGATGACAATTTGCTTTTGTCAGTAGTTAGGAAATTAGTAATCAGCCAGGAGGCAGAATGGTTTCTGGGAGTGGTTTATGAAAGAAAGCAAAATGACAGTTAGCTTTTAAATGAAAAGTAACTTATTGCTTGGATGATCCAGAATTTGGAAGAGTACACATAGGTATGATCGTTAGCCAAACATTAACCTAGCAACCTAAAGCTGAAAGAAAATTGTATTTCTGTAAAAGTTGTAAAGCTCGCTGTCTTCGGGCCTTCAGAAGCTTTTAGATTAACCTCTGTGATTAACAAACCTTTCAACCTGTCACTGGGAAGGGAGAAGAGCACCAGTAGCACTTAACCCTGTTCTTGGAGATGGTTCTTTTCGGATAAGAGTAACATGCAGGATCCCCCTCTCCCCCGCCTTTCTACATTCATTTCCCCAAAGCTTTTGTCTGAAAAGTAATGGGTTTACCCCAGGAGCTCCCCTGAAACACGTTAAAGCTGATTCCTGCTTATCTCCTGAGTATTGTTTCTTAAATGCGGAATTGCATGGTTGAATGGTTTACAAAAATAATGACTAATGTTGTTGGTGGTGCAGCAAAGAGAATGTGCTTAGAAAAGAAGGGAGACTTTTTGGGCCGCAGCAGTAATAGTTTTACAGATACTTATCTTCTGTGACAGAACAACTGTCTCATGCTTCCAATGTCAAGTTATAATAAAATGCAAGCTGATAGGGTAAGCGACTCATTGGAAAACATAGCTTGCCATTTTATGTGCTGCTCTCACTGCATGTGCAGCTCTTAACGTGGGGATCAAAGGCAGGAGTCAAGTTGGGTTGGGAAGGAGCAAGCGTGGGAGAAATCGAGGGATGAAGGGATAGAAGAGTCTCACCTCGTGTATGTGTCTGGCCACTCAGTATGCTGGTGAGACTCTGTCTGATGCTTGATTACTGCAGCCTATCCTGTGTTCTTACTAAATCCAATATCTAACCATCTTGTCCATGGATGCACTCAGATCTTCAGTGTGTGTGTGAATGCTCATAAACTTCTAAGCAAGCCAACTAGAGAGTGGGAAATTTGAGTGCCAGGAGCTGCTGTGGGACCATGAAGGTCAGGGGCTTTTGGGTGGGGTGAGAGGGACCAGCACCTGGGGAGGAGCAGCGTGTGTGTTCCTCTAGCAGAATGAGATTCCCCTGGGCTGGAGAGGAGGAACAGGGCAGGGCTCTCAGTGCTTTATGTGTAAGTGCTCAGCATGTTCACAGGGATGCTGATAAAGGCACTGTTTTTCTGTTTGTATTTGATCTGTCAGGCCATCTCTCTCTCTCTCTCTCCCCCTCTCTTGCCGTATGTCTGTCTGCCAGTGTTGGGAACACTCACCACCAGCTGGATCTCGGGCTGTGGAACTGTAGCAGCCCTGTGTCTGTCAGACAGGGAGATTAAGACTCACCTTGGCTCCTGAGAGTAGCCTAGATTTGGCTGCTCAGATGCTTTGTGGGTTTTTTGCCGGTGTTTGTATGATTTAATTTTCTCCCAGAAACAGGTTTACATCTGTTCTTACATCCTTATTAAGGAAGTTAAACAGCGCCTAGTTAACAGTGATGCAAAAAATCCCACTAGCAGAACCTCATCCATGTTTACTGGCATTTCTTCGTTAACAGTTGCTTCAGTTATTCATCTTTTAATACATTCAATGTGTTCTCTGCTGCTCTAATCAGTTCACTTACTGTGTTAAGCACTTCACAGAAGTCTTACATCTTTAGCTGCTGTAGTTTCAGCAATGCTTGCAGTCTCCTTCAACTGTACACCCAAGGGTTTGCTTTTTTTTTTTTTTTAGCAAGACCCATTTGTCTATTACAATGTTGATTGTTACTATTTCTGTCCTTACCGTTAATCCTTTATGTACCACATCCTGTATTTTGACTTCCGGTACTTTTGTTCAGGGTAGATCTAGCAGATGTGTCTAGCAGACCTCTTCCAATCTCATTGCAGGTACACAGGCTAAACAATCAACCAGTGGAGCTGTGACCTGTTAGGAACAAACAGGGCAAGGAAACATCTGTGAATGTAGCCTCCGAGGCAGGGAGAGAGCTGAAAAAGTTCTATTCTGTTTGTGACGTTGGAAACTTTGTCTCATTTCCTTGAAAACAGAAGGGAGATGCAAAAAATTCTTCATGCATATATTGTCATTCTGTGTGTGACAATGAGTGGTTCAAGGTGTCTTTTAAAATAATTTTTTGTATGCGTGTTACATGCTGTGGTAAAGTCCATGGTTGGTAACTGTGTGCTTTTTGGTTAGGGGAAATTCTCAGAAGGGGAGAAGAGGATTTCTTCTTTGAGAGCACCTGGCTATAGAAGAAGCTTTTCCAGGGAACAACAGGATAGGCAGTAATAGATGTGCTGGCTGGAGAGCTCACACTTGGGAAGTTTTCTTAGAGTAATGGTGAAGAAACACAAAACTAGGCCAGACATGATGAGAAGAGGGAAGATTTTTCTGTTGACCCAGAGGAGAACAAGTAGAATTTGTTGAATCCATAAAGGTTATTGAAGATTGCTACTGTGCCAAGCAGGTCTGGAGGAAAAGGGCCCTTGTTGCAAAGACACTGTTAGGTAGAAAAGGTATTTGTTTTCAGATGGCTGTATTTTACCTCTCTCTCTCAAAAGGATCAGAGTTTTCAGACAGAAGACAGTTTTTCAAGTTTATGTTCTAATAAAACACCGCTTCTTTCAAGCCTTTTTGGTACTTTTTGGTGTGTTCACTTTAAAGAAAAGGTGCAGACAGATCTGTCTCAAAGCTCTGGCATGTTTGAAATCCAGTCATAGCATAAAAGTTAAAAAATGTTAAAGCTGGTGCAATATATTAGATCGCCTTTAAAGAAATCCAGCTGACTGCATCATGAGGACTCTTGAGAGAATTTGAAGAAAACTTTGCATACCTTGTCGGGGAAGCTTTCTACTGTGTGTTTTATAAATCAGTTCTCAGTTTTAACAGGTTGTAGCGCAGTTCTCATTGGCTGTAGAAGGTACTGTTGGAGCTGCAGAGCATATTGGGATAGGCCAAATGTGGGATGACAGAAATGAAATAAGAATGTTGCCCTGCATCAAACTTCAAACCTCTTTGAAGTCCAAATGGAGCACAGTTCCTTTAAAAGTGAAAAGCTCTCCCAAGTATTTGTGCACTTTGGCTGATGTGGGTTTTCTGAGTGACTGGGACTGGTAAGGAAGCCTTCCACCTGTGATGGTACTGCTTTACTGCCTCAGGCCTTGGTGCATCTAAGGTAGCTCTCCAGGGGCAAGAGAATAGTACAATTCCTTGGAGATTTTGTAGTCCATGCCACACTCAACCTTACTTATCAAACAGGGAGAGTTACCTTATAGATGCATTTACTCAGGCATTTATTCAGCCAAGTCAGATTTCCTGTTACAAACAGACCAAATAAAAAACTTTCCAGTTGTGTTGATGAGCAGAACTACAATTCAAATGTGATCCCTTTTCCCTGCCCTTCAGAAGGTTTTATACGAACCCAACATTAACTTTGTATCATATCGACAATAGTCTAGTATTTTTCCAACCTAAATGATTCCATAATACTGGGACTTTGGAGAGATCCAAACATTGTCCTCTAATTACTTTCAGTTAATTTCAGTTAATTGTTTCAAATATATACCTATTCCCTGTTTTAGAGTACTCAACCGGAATTTGCCTGTTCCAGGCCTGGGGAGATGCTGCTGGATGCTTTTGTCTTTTAAAAGTCTCCTTGGGTGTAGGTCTGGTCCTGAAGTGTTTTCTTACTTTGATTTCTGTTTTTCCTAAAATGCAGTGATTGCTTCAGAAGTTGAATTTGAAACTTGAGATAACTCTATCAGAATTTATGCACATGCAGTTGGTTTCTCTTAATAGCTAGTGAACTTTGTATGGCCCTGCTATACACTGGTTGCTTTTTGCAAAGAGGTAACATTAGTTATATAAGTAGTAACCTTCAAAATGTCAGTACAGTGTTTGAAAACATAGGATAGTCATGAAGAAAACAGAAAAACAGATACAGGGTGAGTAATCAAAATCATTAAATATTGAAAAGGCTTGAAAAAACAAACAGCATTCATCAGAAAGCAGGTAGGGTTTTTTTGATATTACTGACTATTGGAAAAGGGGCTGCAAAAAAAAAAGATTCAGAAATATGTGATTTCATGTTTGAGCTTGATCAAAGCAGTTTCTAACAAAATAATGGGTGATGTGCCTATGCATATGATATGAAGAAGAATTTTAAGAATTGAATTTAATAAAAGAATTATAAGGCTTATTAGTCTTATTAATTGCTCTACTAAAACGAAGATGGCATTATGAGTAGAAGTGAATTGATCTTGTAAAAAAACACATGGGACTTATGATGGATTTTTAAATGGATTTTTTCCAAGAGTTTGAATAGTTGCAAATTTGGAAGATAAACAGCTTGAAGGCTGGGATTAATGATGTTTATAGGATGGGTAATAAATAATGATTAAAATTACCATGTTAAACTTAATGTGAGTAAATATTGCACAAAAGAAGACTTAAAATTCACCTGGAGACAATAATGCTGTGTAAGTTAATGAGCAGAGAACTGATGGGTGTTCGCTGAGGCACTGAAGGGAAGACTCTCAGCTGGTGGATTTTGGGACACCTCCTTGTGCCAGTTCAGGGGTGCAAGTGGCTCTCGTGTTTGTGTGCACATACCTACTGGGTGATGTCTGGAAGAGGTGCACTTGAATGAAAGTTCCAGCTTCTTTAGGTAGTGCTAGTCATGCTTTGAGAGTTTTCTCAGATTAAAGCAGCCCCATAATTTTCAAAAGTTACCTGAAAATGTATTTTCCTTTTTCTCTAGTATTAGTAAATAGTATGAAAAAATACCGAAGACAAAAACTGTTTTGTTTACAAGCTTTAGGAGTTGAATGCAAGGTGGACTGGTACTAAATTCAAGTCCTCTGCTTTCTGGAGTACTTCCAAGGTGGTCTGCACACGTTTGTTTATGAAATACACTAAATAAAAGAACACTTACATGGAGTTTTCCTTGTCTGAAAGTGGTAATCACTATGCTTGAGCCTTGCAATTCATCTGCTCTTGCTCAGCAGTTCCAGTGTCTTGAACAGTCCCTTGCTTAGTCTTGGGCACTCAGAGCAACCACAATCCCTTGTGAGTGATGGCTGTAGGGCTGGCTGGCATTTAGGGAATGCTGTTTTGCTAATAAAACATAACATTTTCTATGTACCTTCCAATCCAGGTCTTTCTATGATTCTATGAACTGCCTACTCACAGCATTTTTGGCACTTTCTACACCTGAAGGGTGTTTTGTTAATAAAGTGATACATAGAATATCTCTTCTTAAAATCAGTTTTTGCTCTCCATCATTTAGTACATTTTTCAAATATTGAGAATCAAAATCAACCAGTAGTGATGCCTAAATAAATTTAATACTAGTATTTTTAAAAAATATTGATTAGGAAGACTAATAATTTGTCCTCAACCATGTATAAGACTGGTGAAAAATCAACAGCGTAACTTTCTTTGCTCACTAGTTATATTTTCTTCATGCATGAAAAATGATACTGCATTCAGTTTCATTGTGTTTGACATTCCCAATATAAAAATATCTCTTAACAAGGTGAGGTAACATGGTGAAAACTTGCAAAAGTGACTGGAAAATGTCTCTTGTGCCATTCCCATCATTTTTTGTAGGACAGAATGTTGCTTTTCAAGTTGTCAGATTTTCTTTTTTAAACTTTATTTTTTTTTTTCAGTTCTTATGTCAGTCTATCTTTTGAGCATCTTTTTGTGTCCAGTACTTCACAGAAAATTTCTGTTCATGCTGATGAGAATTACTGGGATATTCAGTTGCCCATTTACTCTGGAGCAAATCCATATTTTCTTTTTTCAAGTGTTGCATCTTCTTAGGATTAATATTTACACAAACCAAATACTTGCTGAATTACTGCTGAAACATTTTTTCAGTGAGGCATTGTAAACAACAACAGTAACTTTCCTAAAGTTACTAAAATTCCTAAAAATCAACATTGCTTTGTTGATTTTTGCTCCTTAGCTTAAATGATGAAATACAGGTGATTCAGCAAGGTTGTGGACGAAAGAAGCCTGAATTTAGTGAATGATGAGCACATTAGGTTTCACTACATTGCATGTTGTGCCTAAACATTGCCCTAAGGACTAAACCCAAGTAAATCCCATTTAAAATTTTGACAGAGGAAATTATCATTATCCAGGTGTTTACACATGGAAGTACATTTAGGGAAATGAAATAACTGTGATAAAATGAGTGTATTTATAGTAAGGTGTGCACTTGATATTTCTTCTTAGGAATGAGTACTCAGTTGATTATAATTTTTCATATTTTCTTGTGGAATCCTTGTATACTGGCAGATAACTGTTTCCTAGTAGATATACCAGTGTATAGTTTCAGTTATTTTTTCTGTGTATTCCTTATGTGCCGCAATATATGATAAACTGTTCTGGAGAACTGATACACTGTCAGAAAGTATGATGTGGGGTTTTTTATAGTTTGTTTGATTGATAGTTTCCATGTAAAACAGCTTCCCAGTTAATTTTAAGTGAATTCATGAACACTTTAAGTATTGTTCTTATAACTTAGCAAATTGTACCTATTTCAAGGGGTTTATATTTTAAATGTAATTTAATTAATTGAATGGCAGAGCATGCACTGATTGATGGAAGGAATATTAGTTTCTTTCCTGCCTGTTTTAAGAAAAAAACCATATTCAATGAATTCTGTTTATGTTACTAATGAATAAGGATTTGTCCCAATATGTTATAATAACAAACAGACTGTGAATTAAATATAGAGTAATGGCTTTTAGGAAGTAATACATTTATATTCCTTCATATTGTAAGTAAGTTCCTTTTCTGTCAATTTTATGAACTTGTCTAGAAAGGAAATTATACTTGATAAATAATTTAAATTTAACTGCAAAACTACTATTATTGAGTAGTTAAACCTGAATTTGACATAAAGATACAGTCTGGACAAAGGTTCTCTAAAATTCCATTTCAAGAAATGACTTGCATCTCATTAGAAGGTATTGTCACTCATCAAAGCAAGAAAAAGAAAAAAAACCTGGTTTCTAATAACTATGTGACAATTGCCTATACTTATATTTTTATAAGACACTTAGCTATGCGTTTGTAGCAGAGAACTATAACATCCATTTCTGGACTTATGATGCATGCAGGGTTTAAATGATCTCATGCATTTTATTGATATGTTTTCTTTCCAAAGTAGATACTGAATATTATTTCCTTCTATGATATCATAGGTTATCTTTTAATAGAATTCTTTCCTTTTCATTTTTTTATCCCAGAAATATGAATGTCCCAGAAATCCTGTTGTATTTTTCTAATGTCAGTACAGTCTTTCAAATTCCTTAGTTCTGCAACGTGATTATTTTAGACGTATACTTCAATGAAACACATTAATAGACACTGCAAAATAGAGTATAAATTGACTAGCTGCTCATGTGAGAGTTGTTTGAATGTAACTTTATTTGAATCCTTTTACATTTCTTGTCATTTGCTGTTTTAAGTTGTGACCATAATATAAAATTCACCTCCTCCCCATTTTTTTTTTCACCTGTAAAGCTTACTGGTTTACTTGTGTTTTCATTTGTTCATTCTTTTGTCAGCCTTTGAGGACAGGAGACAATTGTTATACTTAATCAAGTAGGTAACTTGTGATGAGCTAGAAGAAGGCTAAGGAATTGAGAACATTTTATACTCTGTCTGCATCACATACTGCATCCAACCATCTGAACATATAAAATTCTCTTAAATTTTGTTGGAACTCTTCTGGTGGATTGACCCTGGCTGCACACCAAGTGCACTCCCCTTTATCCTGGTCTCAACTTCTCTCCTGATTTTTTTCTCTCTCCTCCTTCCCAGCAGTGCCGAGGGACAGGAAATGGGTCAGATCATCACATGTTGTCTCTGCCACCCCTTCCTTCTCAGAACGAGGACTACTCACAGTCTTCTCCTTCTCTGGCGTGGGATCCCTTCCCATGGGATGCAGTTCTGCAGGCACAGATGGCTCCAGCATGGGTCCCACACCAGGTCACAAGTCCTGCCAGTAAACCTGCTCCGGGGCAGACTTCCCACAAATTCACAGTCTCCTGTGGGCGTGTGGTTGATCTGGTGTGGTGCCTTCCACAAGCTACAGGTGGATCTGTGCTCCATCCATGGACTCCATGGGCTGCAGGGGCCAGCCTGACTCAGCACGGTCTGCACCCAGCCCATTGGGATTCTCAGCTCCAGTGCCTGGAGCACCTCCTCCCCCTCTTCTTCACTGACCTTGGTGTCTGCAGGGCTGTTTCTCTCACATATTCTCGCTCCTCTCTTTGGCTGCAATTTTGAAGTTTTCTTCTTTCCCATCTTTCTAATTCCATTATCCCAGAGGCGCTACCACCATCACTGGTGGGCTTGGCCTCGGCCAGCAGTGGGGCTGTCCTGGAGCCGACTGGCATTGGCTCAGTAGGACATGTGGGGAAGCTTCTCACACAAAGCCACTCTGTAGCTCCTCCTCTACTACAACCTTACCAGGCAAACCCAGCAGAGACTTTGTATGTAGCAGCACTCAGCTGAAGTAGTTGAGACGTTCAGTTGATCCTGAACTACCGTCTGTAGATTTATTGCAGTGCAGATTGCTTCACCATTTGGGGTTTTTTGTCTCTTTCTTTCCCCACCTGCAGAATAAAGATTTCAATACTTACTAGCTTTACAAAAGAATTTTGAGATTTTGCAAAAGTAATTTGAGATTAAATACCTTCCAAATAGAAACTGCTCTTATGTTAGTAGAAGCAAAGGTAAATGGTTTAATTATTATTATTATTTTTTAATGATGCTTTAGTTACAGATCACCATATTAGGAAGAGAAAAATAAGGAAGAAATTGAATCAGTCACTTTGTTTTTGCAGGTTCTTTCATGTTGGTGAATACATCTGGGAGATTTGCGGGACAGAAAGCTCACCTCCTGATGCCCCATCTGAAAGAAAATGATACCCATTGTATTGATTTTCACTATCATGTTTCAAGCAAGAGTGGAGCTAGCCCTGGCACTTTGAATGTATATGTGAAGGTTAATGATGGTCCTATTGGTAACCCAGTCTGGAACACATCTATCACTGCTACTTGGAACAGAGCAGAACTGGCAATTAGTACTTTCTGGCCCAATTTTTATCAGGTATGTTTCACTTTTTATGAAGTTTCATTTCTCGTAATAACCATCTGGTTCTTAATCATCATTTTAACTTTAAATCAAAATACCTTTCAGTATGTCTAGTTTATCTTCATCTTAATTACATTTTTGTACGTGATGCTAAGTATTTGTTTTTACATACATATGGCTATGTTTATGTGTTTACATATATTTATAGAAGTGTATGAAATGCACACATGCTCTAAATAAACACATCTAGTGGATGAACTAATTATGTTGAAAAAATCTAGAAATTTTGCCATTGATTTCAGTCAATTACCCCTGTTTCTCTGTAATAAATTCACTCGTTCTTTCTGTTCATTAGGGATGCTGGAATTGAATGCCAATAGATTTTATTACAGTACAGTCTTCAAGTTTGATTTAGATCAGCAATACTTGTTGCTTTAGAACCAGCAGAATCCTTTGAATCCTCAGTTCAAGTCTTCACTCTGAATGCAATATCTGTTTGTTCTGTCCAGTAGTAAACATAAATATGATAGTAGCTGTCAAAGGAATGGGATTCTGATTGCATCCTATAAATTCAGGGGGAAATTCACTTGAAAGTCCCTTAGGGTGCTTCTTTTCTGTAGGAAGGTTTAGAATTTACAGTTACTTACTGTTCTGTAGGAGTTCAATGTTTTTTCTCCTTCTTCCTGTGAAAATACAGTTCTCTGTCTTCACAAACAAATAACTTAATTTAATAAGAGCAGACCAGTAGCATAGAGGTGTTATTGAGGCTCCTTCAGCTTCACTTTAACGCTTTTTGGGACCGCAGGACTGCCCGAGCGTCTGCGGGGCAATTATCCAGTGCCTTGGTCACATAGACGGCCACGGAAGAGTGGTATTTCTTTGTCTATCTATTTACCTAGGTATTATCTCCGCAGTATTGGAACAGAGCGGTCGTTGGTAATAAAGCGAGGCAGGAACAAAGAAGAGAGAACGGACTCTCTAATAACAGCACCCAGATTTATTTTCTAGTGGGGAATGCGAGCTACAAGAAGGACTCAGGAGGGATGGTTACGTGGAGTTTTAAGGGGAAAGGAAAGGGGTTGTCACAGGGCAGGGGTCCAGGGTCTCTTCAAATCACAGAGTGATGAGGTTTGACAGTTTTCCAATGAGTTCCGGCAAAGGTGGAACATATTTGCATTAACTAATGTAACAGAACAGCAGAAGTTTCTAGTAATTGTTGAATAGTAAAACAATGTGATGAATTTTAAAATAACAGAGGTGGAACAGGGTCTTTGATTGACAGGGCTAAAACATGGCAGTTAGGGAATTTCCCCCAAGCATGCTTTCTCCATCTTCCTCAAATTCACTATCCTGGAAAGAAAAATCTACCCAAGTTATTTCTCTAGTTCTCATGGAGACAGCTGCTTGGGTCATTGCCACATCACTTGAAGTTTAGAAAGTTTGAATTGTATTTTATTTGGTCCTCTGTACTGAATATTGGCTTTTTGAAGAAAAGCCATCCCCAAGATGGGGATTCCTTGACTGCAGACCTCAGTAGGAGGTACAATGTTGTTCTTCCACCGTGCTGTTCTGAAATGAGACACCCTAATTCCTACAGCAATGCCCCAGATACCAGTGTCACATGTGGCAGAGTCTTGTTTCTGTTCCTACATTTGCTGTTTCAGGTGACCAGGTGTTTCTTGCCCCATCATATTCTCATGATGAATTTGGCAATGTCCACCTGCAGGTACTCTGGGAGGCTACGGTGGACTCCTTTCTGTGGCTGCAGCATCTGATCTGTGAGGATGTCTCAAGTGAACTCAATCTGTCCCTTTTGAACCTTTTTTCTTCTAAGGAAAAAAAATGCTGAAGAACTTTGTGGAGTCTTTTCCTCTGTGATTGTTTCACCCACAATGAAACAGGAAGTCCTTCTCCAAAAGATGAGTTTGGAGTGCCAGGAACATCTTATTCTTGAAATGTGGGATGCCTGGCAGTGGATTCAATACTTGCAGACCCAAAAGAGCACACACATTCATTTCTTCTTGCCTCTGATAGTGTGTTCTTAGGTTGTATAGCTGGTATTCACAGGGTCCACCTTTGCATCCAGTGTTCTGCCCGAGGTTCCTAGGAATCGCTGCAACTGCATTGTCAGGGCTTCCTGGAGAGGATTTAGGGTAAGCTTACGGACATCTCAGCAAACTTCATGTTGTGGGTCTTTTAGAATTGTCTGTATGCTCAATGTGGTAACACTGGTGCCTTTTCCAGAAGGACAGGCATATTAGCAAAGCTGAAGTTCTCTTCAGCCATGTGGGAGAAGCTGTGTGCTACCTGACTCTCTGGAGCATGAGGTGGTATCCTGATCACAGAGTCCAAGCTTGGTTTAGTCATACATCTCTCAGGGTGAAAGGGCAGTGTGTATTTTGTTGCCTATCAGAGTTCAAGGAGTGTTTAGATGATGCTCTCTGTCACATGGTTTGGTTTTAGGCAGTCCTGTGAGGAGCAGGGAGTAGTTATCAATAATCTTGAAATGTCCCTTCCAGCTCAGGACACTCCCATGATTCTCTGACTTTACATCAAGATCTCACGTTACCAGTTTGATACCAGTGTTGAGAACACCTTCCAGTGCTGCCAAAAAGCTTTTCTATCTTGACTGAAATAATGTGGACCAGTGTTGTTAGCTGCACTGGATGGTGGGAGAAGAGGATAGAGCATCCCACAGACAATTTTGTGGCTGACATTGGGTATAATTCGGTGGTTTATAATGTGGAATTTACTGGAAGGTTTTGTGAACTTGGTGGGTGGCTCAAGAGCACTGAATACTGAGGAAATGTGTGACTATGTCACTTATGCCCAAGTCTGTAATGTCCCCATCTATATAGTGAATGTCCCCATCTGTATAGTGAATTAGTAGAGGAGCTTCCAGTTTCCTGTCTTCTGAAAGGAGTCTGGTTTTTATGCAGCAGAACTGCTCTGGAATCAGCAGTCAGTAAAAAAGACGGTTGTGCTTCAAAGTCTCACTCTAGCTCAGAGTCAAAAGGCTGATGTGGACAGGGGAATTTTAATAGAAGAAGCCTTGACTCTGACTGTTAATTTTAAGGTAAATTGACATGTTCATAAAAATACACGCTACCTCTGACAGTTTCAAATGTTATTACTAATGTTATTAATAATAATCTGTGTCAGATTTCTGACAATATGATACATCTAACTGATGTCTGAGTAATATGGGTATTTGGCCATAGAAACAGAAGCATAACTTTTCCCATCCTCTTTCTCCTCAAGACCTCCCATCTGGACTGCCCACCCTTATTCATAGGTGAACCCTTCCATGCTTGGAGGGGATACTGCAGTTTAGCAGATTACCACACATCAGCTGATGTATAATAGATGCCTGAGCCTGTCTGTAATGGATTCCATGTGCTCTCCTTGCTGCTGGAAATGCTGAAATTTTTGCATAATCTTTCTTTCAGTGTGGAGTACACTAAGTCATTTTCTTTGCATTTGCTGCATATAGTCTAAAATAATACCTGGTTGGGTACTGCAATTTAGCTGATGTGCCAAAACATTTTATGCTATGTTAATATCCATGGAGGTGTAGGGAATCAGTGGTAAATATTGTAACTTCACTGGTTTTATTGTAAATACGCTCATTTATTCTCGAGGAAGTGCTGTCACCATTTTAAGAGCTTACAGTTAAATTGTCTCCGTTTTTGGTTGCCTCCATCCTCTCAGAGATCTGTGATGCAATTTCCTCACTTGAGTGCTGACATTTGCAATTTTTCATTGTTTCTGAACTCTTTTCATTAGTTTTCATGCTTTTTCTTCTTCACAGAGTTTGTTGTGGGGGGAAGGCAGGAAGTTAGCTGCAAGCAACTGGGAGGAGGGCAGGAAGAGGAGAGAGGGTATGGCTCCAAGTTAGGTGGCAGCTCAGGTGACTGCATGAATAGTGGAGAAGGCACAGGACTCATCTGATAGGTGTATAGTATAGTACCAAGTCTGTTTCCTAAGCTGCTATTCATTTGAGTCCAAAACTCCAACCTCCTTTGGCACAAATCCATGTGCTCCTCACAAAACTTCCAAAATGCATGACTTCCTCCTGGTGATTTTCTGAGTTTGTCTGACCTTACTGAACATAATTAAGAAAAGCCCACTAGGAAGGTTTTTGAGGAATGATGGAGCCCTTTTTAGCATTTCTTATAGGAAGGTTGGTAGTTTCCCAATGAGTAATGTCCAAGAGAAGATGTGACATTAATAGGTGAAGGGATAAAGCAATTTAATTGTGCAATTGTCTTTGTTGTGTTTTAAATCACATAATCTGTGTAGCCATCCGCATCTGTGAATGTTTTATAATTCTATTCCATGAGCAGGACACCTGCAAGATGTCTAGATGCAACTGAAACCAAAATGTACTACAGAACTCTGAGGACAAATTATATATGATAACATTTTAGAGTTATAGTATTTATACAATTCAGTATTTTTAAAAACACAGTGTGCCGTGTCTGTTTTGCTGTTGAAAAATGTAGGCAAAATAATTCCCACTAATGGTAGCTGACTGCAAATCAGATTATGTAGCACAGAGTGAACTTTAATCCAACTTCTAAAGATTTATTGGTTTAAACCAGGTATTGCGAACGCGTACAAGCAAAGGGTTCAAAAGATTTAATAATTAACAGTAGTTTATTATTGTAGCACCAGTTGCCCAAGCTTGTTAATACTTCTCAGATTGGGTTTCTATTTAGAATTGACTCTTTAGAAGTACAGTCTTTGAACAAAAGAATTAATTTCTTTTAATGTATCGTTTTCTTTTTGCCAGGTAGTTATTTGTGTATGTTTCACCACCGTAGGTAAGCTGTATTACATGTATATCACAAATCACAATTATAACCTGCATGTAACAACACTTGTTGTAGATTACTTGCTAATTATTTAAATTGTCAAGCATTCTGACGATTAAGGATGTATTTAATTCCATAATTATTGATCTTCCAAGTACTACTGCCTAACATCTGCCATTGATTTTAGGGTATGTCTGCATTGCTGTCCAGTTAGTGGTAACAGTGTACTTGCAGTAACATGGCTTCAAGCTGCCAAACACCTTCTGAGTGTCCAAGATAATCAACACAGCTTGTTCTTTTCTGCTGTGCCTCCTGGCCTCTGAGCTACTAGTTTCGAAGTAGCTGGTCTATTTCTGCAACTATCAGTCATTTCTCTTTTATAAAATCGCTTTAGGAGTACTCCCCTGAGGGAGCATTGCCTTCCTCTTTTTAACATTGGTCACAGGAGAAATTGTTTGCTTTACTGAGCTATTGTCTACTTGGTGCATCTTAAGAAAGAGCATCAAGAAGTTTATTGTGCCTTTGGAGACAGCCTGCAAACAAAACAAAGCTTCCCATAATACCCAAGACCTTCACCCTCCTCCTAACTTGAGTAGAATTAGAATGTACACAGAAAAATAGAATTAAATGTTACATAGATTTTTCTGGTTAGTGGCAAGATTGTTTTTAGATTCTTGGGAGCAGTCTCAGTAGATTGAGAGACTCTAAAATTGATGCTTTGAGATACAAGTCATGAAAAGGCTGCTCATCTAGTGAGGAGAGGGTGGCAAGGGTTTTTGGTGTATTTTTTTATTTTCTTTAGTGTTTTGATGTTCTTTCTCATTTGGATTTCTTAGCAGGAGTAGAATCTGGTGATTTCAGGGTTGTTTTCCCTAGATAACTTAATGATTATCAGACCAATTAGTAGTATTTAAAATATATTTTACATTTTAAAAGTATTGCCATTTTGAAACATTACAATATGCAGAGTGCTACTACTGAGTTGATTCTGGTGAGTGGCTTTTGTTCTCTGCTTCTAACCCTTCAAGCACGCGATTTAGCACAGCACCACTGCAAGTCACACACCGTCCCCCTATCAGTTTTTATATTTTGCATTATTTGCTTTGTACTTTGCTGGAAATCAGTCATGGCAGCAGTGAACTGAAACAAATCTTGATTAAATGAAACAACAAACACTGCAGATTTAAAAGCCAGAAATGGAATTGAAAGGATTAAAAATAGCTTCCAGTGGAGTAACACAACTGTCTGTGCCACTGTACCATCTTTAAACATAAAATCCTATGAAGCTGGAATGAAAAAATGGGGTAAGAGCCTGTCAGTAATTCCTGATCCTTTTTAGTAAGGACACAAAGGAGTTACATGGTATCACTTCACAGAGATGAGATTTACCCTTTACCATTCTGACACTTTCCCCTGTAAATTAGGAGTTTAGGGAATAAGAAGCAGTAGATCCAACCCAACTTTTAAAATCTGGACTTAAACATACATTTGTTTCATAGCCTGCTTTGTTCATGTTTTGTTCAGAGTTTGGCTCATGCAATGTACTTAAATCCTCACCTAGGACAGAGCATTAAGCTTCTTGTGCAGTAAAGGTCAGGCTCACATTCTCATGTGTTGTGTGTTTGCATTCAACTGCACACATAAGGATCCTGAACTGTGCTTTGAACTCCAAAGAAACTTTGAAATGCATATTGCATTTTGAATCACACACCTGTGTCAGGCATCTTAAATAGCTCTTCTTCATTGACTTATGTGCTTTGGGAGTAGCTATTTTGAGAAAGATGCACCAGGGCACACCACATACCTAAATTTAAAAACCCCAGCAGTCTAAAAATGGTCACGAGTAAGGAGGCACACATTTTTTGTCGCAGACACAAGGCTCTGTTATTTTCTCCTGTCCCTTGTTCTTAAACCAGAAAAACATTTGGGCCTCCAGTAGATAAATACAAGACAGCAACTGGTTTAAAAACAGAAGAGAAGAATGAGATTTAATAAGCCTTAATGTCAGGAGTTCAGCGTTCAGCCTGGTTTGCCTGTTTCTTTGTTGTCTTGGATTGGCAGCAACCACCAAAATGTTGTTTCATGTGCCTGAGTGCATGTAGGAGGGCCAGACGGTAGTGATGTAGGAGTGAGAGGTGGGGAGGGAAATGGCATGAAGCAAATGTCCAGCCAGGGAGGCCTGAACACATTTTAGGCAGCCCACGTCAGTAAGCTGTGATGGACCTCTGCGCGGCCTGGGAACGACCAGGTCAGGAACCTCCCTTCATGTGGCTTTGATGGGAAAGCAATTGCTGCTACTGTGGCCCAGTGATAAGGCAGGTAGTCCTAGGATGAGTCAGAAAGGGGAGAAGAATTCAAGCCACACGGAACAACTCAGTGCCAGTTTTCTGGAGAGAAACTGTTCCCAATGCCTGGTAAAGTACAGTCAAAGAAAGGTGCTCCATGCGGTAGAGCAGAGCCGGCAGAGAGGAGAGTGCGGTGTGTGATGCAGCACTGCCTGCTCACTGGGGATGCAGGGGGACAGGTTTGCAGCCCGAGCTTAAGCAGCTTTCTTAAAACTCCTTACTCTTTATTGTTTTTGCAAAGTGCTATTTTTAAGTCATTTGAAGGACAGTGTTTATATTAGGTACAATCCACCTTTTGACTGAAAGTGTTGTAATTTTGCAGCAACAAAGGCAGGAATTTGCGGAGTGGGGTTGTGTGGCAACAAAACCTGTTTATTTCTATTGTTCTTTGGAACAAACCAGTTATCTTGTGTCACACATTTTCAGCAGTAAGCATTTATGTTGGTGAGCAGACCTCCTTTCTTTGTTCATATGTAGCAAGGGGAAGTGGCAGGAATGAAAAGCTAATTTTGCTCTTCAGTGAAGCAGGGAGGATCAGGGACAGTGCAGTGCTAAGCCGCTTCCCTGGTTCCTGTTTGGCAGGCCTGCAACGGGGAGAACGGTGTAAAACAGCTCTCAGGGCAGTGTTCAGCAGTTTTTCCTGAGCAAATGGATTCCGTGTTTTAACCAGTTGTTTCCGGACTGATAAGGTGTCAGAATAATAGGCAGAAAATCCAAGGGCCACCCAATCTGACGTTGCTGGAGTGTTTTCTCTGTTTTGACTGGAGTCTTTTGTATTGCCTGCAGGTGTTGCATCAGCCATGAGAAAAGGCAAAGTTTGGAGGTGGGAGTAAAAAAGTTAACGTTTACAAGCCAAGCTGCTTTTCAAATGGGAAATGATGGAGAAAACTGGATGTGAATTAAGTTTCTATGGTTCATTCCGAGTGAAATTACTGGGAAGACAGATCCAGATTTGTGAAGTCTTGACATCCCCATTGTAAGGTTTTCAGGGAATAAATGGGCTACCAGAAGTGCTTCTCAGNTCAGGGAATAAATGGGCTACCAGAAGTGCTTCTCAGCTCTCTCTCTCTCTCTCTCTCTCTCTCTCTCTCTCACAGTATGTAGCACTCTTACCAGGACTTTCAGAAGCCTGTAATGCATAGGATCAAATTCCTTTTTTTAATTTAAAAAGGGGAAATGCTTAGTTAGCAGATATTTGAGTCCATAATCTTCATTCATCAATTTAAATAAAACAAAATATTGAATTTGTATATAGCAATTGATAGTATTTCACAGCCTGTGAACAGAAGAGTGATTCTATTACTATGCTTGGAATAAACTGTCATGTTCAAAGAACCACAGAATTATTTGAATTTGAAGGGACCTTAAAGATGGTCTAGCTCCAACCTCCTGCTGTGTCTGGGGCACCTTCCATAAAACCAGGTTTCTCAAAGCCCCATCCAACCTGTCCTTGAACATTCCAGGGGTGGGGCTCAGTTTCTCTGGCAAATGTGTGCCAGTGTTTCACCCCTCTTGCAGTAAAAATTCTCTTCCTAATATCTAATCTAAATCTAACCTCTTCCAATTTAAAGCCATCGCCCCTTGTCATATCACTACCTGCCCTTGTGAAAAGTCCCTTTCCAGCTCTCTTGGGTACTGAAACGCCTTTTGGGTACTGAAAGACCATAGAAAGATGTCCAGTATGTATATATGATTATAGGTATACCTGTAATGTGGTATCCCATAATGAGACGAAGTTGAACAGAGCTCAGAACAATCTGGTTTAGTGAAAGGTGTCCCTGTTCATGATAAAGGGGTTGGAACTAGGTGACCTTTAAGGTCCCTTCCAACCCAAACCAGTCTATGGTTCTATGATCCCTGCAGCCTTCTCTTCTCCGGGCTGAACAACCCTAACACTCTAAGCCTGTCTTCATAGGGGAGGTGCTCCAGCCCTCTGATCATCTTTGTGGCCCTTCTCTGAACTTGCTTCAACAGGTTTCCTGTCCTTGTCAGGGGCCCCAGAGCTGGATGTAGTGCTCCAGGTGGGGTCTCTCTGAAGTGGAGTAGAGTGGGAATCAGTTCCCTTGACCTACCAGCCATGCCTGTTTTGATCCAGCCCAGGATGCATTTGGCTTTCTGGACTGCAAGTGCATGTGGCTGGGTCATATTGATCTTCTCATCCCAGCAACACCCTCAAAGTCCTTCTCCTCAGATCTGTTCTCATTCCGTTCTCTGATCAGTCTGTATTTGTGCGTATTTTTTCTTTTATATATGAAGTAAAAGGCACGCCAGCAATCTCTCGACAATGGTATGTCACTATTGGCTTTAGTGCCTCTTTCAATTTGCTAAAAATGGCATGTTCTATGTCAGAAGAGACTAAAAGTTACAGTCATTAAATTTGATATCAGTTTGGCTATTGCTTTTAATGAAAGCACAATTAAACTGACAGTATTTCAATTTGTAATACTTTTCTTTGGAACATACTCTCTTTAATGTAAATAACTGTAATTCAGTTGTATATCCAACTGGCATTTTCTTGATACACTGCCTGGCTTTTTTGCGGAATGACATTTTGATATTTTGTCTACAGATATAGCAGGGTATTTTAGATCAGTTGTTGAGTTTTTTTCTGCTGTTGTCATTAGCAGTTCTGATTCAATTGTTTCAGAGTTGTAGTTTCTGCCTGTGAACTGGAGGAATGGGTTTGTGTGTGGACTCTACGAGCTTTTTTTGCCTGTGAGTAGATGGCAATGCTGAGGTACTTAAAACCTCTCAGAGAGCCTCTAGCTAAGCTCCCCTGTTATGAATTATAGAAATTATTTTGTGATCTACTCAGGTATTGCATATATTTTCTTTTCTAAAGCTCAGGTTATTGGTCTTGCTGGAAGTCAGATAGTTCCTTAGAAAAGAAATTCTTACGCAGCATTTTCTAAAAATAGTTAAGTCCCTGTTATCTGGCAGTAACATTTTTAGCGGAAAACTTCTGACTGGTTTGTCTGGCTGTTCCACAGGTGTGCATGTGCTAGTTCCTCAGCATATTTTTTAGAATTTAGCATGTCTGAAAGTTGAGAACCTGGAAAAAACCACTTTAATCTGCAGTGATGGGTTCGTGGATCAGGCAGGCTTTCAGATGGCTTAGTGCAGCTGCTAGTATGCTGAATGCTCCATAAGAAAGAGAGGGTTGATTATTTATTTTTTTTTAAGTTATATATCAATAAAACCCAGAAAGTTAATTGTTGGGGTATTTTTCTTCTAAACAGAGAAAACTCAAAGCCACTAGGGAATACAGGAAACAAATCGGTAACTGTCCCCAGCCCTCTGTGTTTCTACAGGCAGGTCTTTGTGTCCACAGCTAGATTCTGTTATCTCAGGGAGTTACTTTGTGGCAGTATATTTCCCTGCGAAACTTTTCCAACATTTCTCAGACCTAGTTGTCTGCAGCTCCCTGTTCTCCACTGCCGTGTTGTAATGTCTCTGCCTTAACTGCAGGTTCCTGGGACTGTGCCGTGGTTCTCATACCCTATGGTCTTTCAGATGTTCTCTGCTTGGAATACGATTGGTAGCTCTTCAGGAAATGGAGCAGTCTCTGCCTTCTTTCAAGGACATCAGCATAATTATTTTTTTTCAGAGATTGTAACACAAATGGAGAATGTGCAACTTTTTCACATCTGTTAATAGAGAGAAATGCTTGTTCTTTTTTTGAAGTTCAGTGTCTGAAAACAGGAGTTGCATTCTTGGGCCTTGCACTGCTGTTAAAACTTAGGGTTACTTTGTGCACATCACCTCTTTCTCTATTTCCATTTGAAGGCTGTTAAGATGAGGGTAATAATGATGATTAGAGAAGTTATTTCAGGTCTCTGAATGCAAGTTATTCTTTGAGTCGTTGCTCTTTTTCTTTTTTAAGAACTTCTGATTCCCAAGATAGTTAAGACCAATTCTGTCAGGAAATTTTCTTCTTTGTAGGAAAGAGATCCTTTGAAATTTTGAATGGTGTTGCTCTGGATATTCTACTAAACGCTGGGAGCCAAATCCATACCCTGTTCAGCCTGTTGCTGTGTATCAATAATTAAGAGCCAGTAGAATGCCATCTGGCATTTAGAAGGCCACAGACTGATGCTTGTGACTGAGCAATCCTTTTCTTGCAGAACTTGTTTCTGAAAGATCTTTTTGGCGGTATTTGGACTTTGCTCATTGATATCTTGTGTTCTTTTCTTGCTGTGTGATTCATGTAGTGGCAACACTGGCACTGTAGGTTGAAATTTGGTGTAGGCAGGAGACAGAACTAGAAAGAAAATTAATTTTTTCCTTTTCAGCCATGTGGAGTTAAGGCCATATTTACAGCAATTTTACGCCAGTGAGACTGGGAGGGAGAAGTGGATAGAGGTTAGGGAGAGGAAATCTGGGAGAGAACAGATCAGTGTCCACAGGTAGGGCAATGCAAAAGAAGGGAGAAGGCAGAGGCAGAAGGGCATGAAGATTTTTCTCACCTCAAGGTTTGTTTTAAAATCAGAATCGGTGTTCTCACAGTGTTTATTCACCGTCAGGAAACTGTGAGGTATTTTTGGAGCTGTATGTTATCCTCGTAACATGTTTGCATTCTGTATCATTCAGTAAGGGGTATGGTATGTAGTGTGTGCATCTGTTCCAAGGTCAAGTACAGCATACGTGTGAAAAATAATTTCTCAGCTTGCTTTGTCTTCCTCAGGCTGCTTCCTATGACCAGTTACAAGAGGCACTTAGAGTTAACTTCCCCAGCAAAAATGAAGTATTTAAAAAAAATAAAAGTCACAACCTGGATTTTAGCATGAACTTCTCAGGCATTGGTTTGGAAATGTACCTGCTAACATTACTGGCATATTTTCTTCTATTCCATATAAACATTTTTGGGATATTCAAAGCTAAGGCTGCCAAACTTTGGAGAGGTTTACTTTAGAGTGTACTCAATTCAAAGGACAAGAACGGTCCATTTATTTTGTGACCTATTTATAGCCATTAAACAAACCGTCACAAATGGAACTGCTTTACTTAATTCACTGCATTTGGTGAAAGACTAAAAGCACGGAAAATACATTCCTGAAAGTAGGTATGTTTGTGTCTGATACCCTGCAAATCTCTGTATACTACAGAATTGTAATTTTAAAATAAAAGCAGTTCATTCTGCAAGACAAAGGATTGAAAATAAAATACCAATCTTAATACTTAAGGCATTTATTAGATAACTACTTTGGCAGACCAAATACTAGGGAGATTTGGTTATTTCTACTGTGATCCTGCTTGTAAATCTCCAAAAATGATGTAAACATGAAAAAAATGTAATTTAAGTTCTGGTTAATTTTAATGATAATAACAATGCATTTTGAGGCTTTTATGATTGTGTTTTGTTTTCCAGGTGTTCTTAACATATTGAAAGAGTTAATGTATTTTTCTGCAACAGAATATTTTGATATTCCCCGTGTTCCAAAGCTGCTAACTGAAATTCTCTTTTTGCTTCTCAGGTTGTTTTTGAAGTGGTTACTTCAGGTCACCCTGGATACGTGGCTATTGATGAAGTGAAAGTTTTAGGACATCCATGCAGTAAGTACCTATCTTGTATTGTAAAGCCAGACCCCCTAAAATGAATGTGCCCCTATGCTTCAGTAAATGTGAAACAAAAGATAAGAAAATGTCAGAAAACAATGTCACTGCCATAAATATAGGCTGAGAATATATAAAATGTAGCTAACATGGCATGATTGCACCTTATTGGCTTTAAAGACATCTCTTATGTGCACCTCGTGTACAGCACTTGGCATGAGCTGCTTTAGGACAAAATTACCAAGTCATCATGATTCTGTGATTGTAAGATTTGTTGATGAGTTTTCTGTCTACTAATCAAAAATTCAGTGCAGCCACAAGCTGAGACATTAGTGAGAGCAGAGGAACAACACAACAGCTGACTTTATGTAATTGTTTTTCCAAGGCATAGAAGGAAGAACTCAGCTGGCTGAGGGCGGAGGCTTTGCTAAACAAGGTTACTTAGGGTACTTCCCAAGGTTCATGGCTCAGTTTCTGCACTTCTTTATGTTTCAGACACATTTCTTTATCCCATTATTAGGGATATGTAATAATTATCCTGAATTGTCAAAACAAACCTTGTAAATAAAGCTTTAATGTAGTAATCCAGACATAATTGAATAGACTACTTAAATAAAACATTACTTCACGTATATGCTGTTTGTTAAATAAGATGTACTAAGAACATACAGGGAATATGAGGTTGTAAACTTACTGACCAAAAGACTGAGTGGGGAAGAAGACACCAACTTCTGTGTGATTGTTCCTCTTACACCATATTGTGCTTACATGCATTTGTTGTGGCTTTTAAGGAAGAGCTGTGATTCCAAATAAAAAGTGCTCTATCAGTTACTACTGAAGCACCTCATAAAAATGGTTTTAGTATTAATGACAAGAAGACACACACATTTCTTCAAATACAGAGACAGTTGTGCAGAATCAGCAGCTGTTATTTCTGAATCACTAATTTCTAATAAACACAGCAGGCTCTCATGTTGTTACAAAGTATAGGTGCTTCTGCATTTTGAATTTATATCCTTGGTTCAGGTAAGATAAGTCTGAAGAAGCATTTTAGCAGCTTACTATTTTTTTTATACAGATTCTGAGAGGTTTGATCTATGCATTTGTACCAATCAATTTTCAAAACCTGCAAATAGCACTTGTTAATTTGGAGACTGAGTTATAGCCCATAGCATGTAGAGTTCTAACATAACAGTGCTGAAATGCAAAAGCTTTAATGAAAAGTTCTTTGATGAAGTAATTAAAATGTTAGAAATTAAGACATCAAACCAGTTAAATTGTCTAAAGAAAATTGAAAAAGTGTGAAAATGGAAGTAAAACTACTCTGTGTCTAAAACTTTGTAAAGCTCATAATGATATTCTTTATATTCCCAGAAAAAGTAGTTCTGGAATTACTGACTCTACAAACAAAAATTGAAATGGGAAAAATATTTGATAGGCAGTTGCCTGGGTAGTACAAAGACCAAGCAGAAGACAGATTGTAGGCCCATAGAAATGAAAGGCATGGGTTGTGGTAGATGGATGGGTTTTTTCATA